>JAOWCC010001111.1:0-60373 GCA_030867875.1 Actinernus sp. WN-2022 | reverse complement strand
ATACGCGCGCTGTTATTGACTGCGAGTTTTCGTTTCGTTTCGTTACTAAAGGCGAGTGTTTGGGTGCACGACTCCAAACGGGCAATCGGCTTTGGGATGCCAACCTGTGGAAAGTGAAGCTCGACGTATTCGGTAACATTATGGTACTGGACGCGCCCTCGTTCTCAGATGCGAGCGTGGTGTTCGCGCACGGCTGGCCGCGGAAGCTCGTGGGAGAGGCACACGGCGGGTTTCTGCCAGGCAACATAACTTGCGCTGCAAAAATAAGCAATCTGCTTCAGCGCTCCTCCGCAAAGGCAGACGTCGCCGCATTTTGCAGCACCGACTGTGTACGCGGGGCTGGTCTGACGCTGGCGGACCTGCTCTACTGCCGCAAAGCTGCCCTACGTTGTCTACACACGCTTGAGCGCATGTCAACTAGGCTATTGGAGTGCACCCTCCGCTTTGGCTTGAATTTCGTGAGTCTGGATCCCGTTCGCAACACCGACCACCTGCTCGCTTTAAATGACAGGCTCTTCGTCCCATTCTGGGACAAACGACTTGGCAGGGGTAGTGGCGGCGATAGAGAAGATTGGTGTCCGCCCATCGCACACGAAGAAGAGATAGAGTTGACCGAGCAGGACTCGCTCGTGATACGTCGCATGAATGGTGGGGATTCGGGCAAAGGGGACCCAGAGGGCTCGCTCGAACACGCCATTCAAGCCATGGAGCAAAGTTTCGTCGACCACACGCCGCTTGTACGTGTGGAGACGCAGGGCCGGCCGGTTCCGCCGCCCCAAGGGTCGGAAACGGTCTTGGGCTTGGGCCCCTCGAGGGATGACGACCCAGAACCGACAGCAGGCGAAAGCGCCAGGCGAAAGCGCCGCAAAGGATCGTCCAGCTCGGCCGGTACGAAGCGTCCTAGGGGAGGCAACATGGCCCTGACGAGCCTAAGGGACGCAAACGACCAACGCAGGGAAATGGAACAACGCCTGCCACGACAACTCTTCCACGACATAGCTGGTCGGTTTTACTTCGACTGCCTGCCAAGTCGCTTACAAGTCGAGGCCACCCGGACGTTTCTGCTCGACACTGTACCCTGTCCTGCCCAGGTATGTAGCGCAACTCTTCGACGTACCTGAAATAAATAGGGCGAGAAAATAAAGATAAAAAAAACCCAAAAAAACACAACAACAACAACGCATAGATGAGTACACTTAAAACGTTGAGGTACCAAAGGCGATTGACGGTACTGGCAGAGCGCCTAACACAACTACAAAAGCATTCGTTCAAACACGCGGCCTAACGCGAATTTTCGGCTAAAGACGCCTATTAAGTTTCGAGGGTCCCAGCTGGGGAATATAGCCTTGGGACATTGAAAGTTTGCCACAGTGTCTATTTATCAAGTGCTGGCAGACTTTGGCAATGTTGGGCTGAAATCGCCGGTACGTATGCACACTAAACTACTTCGCTTTGGCCGTTGTTCGTGTTTGGTTTTCGAACGCACGCAATCGTATGATTTCGGACAGACTTGCGCTCACGACTAGCGTTACGTGTACCGACGTTTTGGTGTCGCCGTGACAATGCGACGGGTTAAAAAGTAAAATCGCTAATCGGCGAAGCGCAAATGCACTGTTAGATCGTGCGAAGTAAACTGAACCGTCTTCTCTTACCTTTTTGTCTACCGTAGCAGGAGCGCACAGAGCGGATGGCGGCCGTCGATACGAACACCACGACCCTAGTAGAAGTACTGTGGGAACATTGCATGACGGAATGCACGTGTCTCGAGGGAAGTCCCCTTGCGCCGGAAGACGGCGATACCCAGGACAGCAGCCAAGACGTTTCCTGTCCGTTCAAAGCCATGGGTGCCGGAGGAAACCCCCTCGAAGAGAGCGTCGCCGCTTGTGCAAGCCAGCATTGCTTTCCATGCGAGTTCTTTAGCGCCCTCAAAGAGCGCGCCACAAGGAAAGATGCACATCTCGTGATAGGCAGAAGCGTTGCGCGCTCTTTCGCCCGGCGCATGTCGTTGGCGCTTCCCGTCTCAAACTTGCTGGACGCTTGCGAGTTGGCGCACGGAGTCGGCTCCGAATTTTGCAGAATCGTCAAGGACTACTTGCAGAGAATTCTTGACTGCGAAAGCGAACTGCTCGCTCGCATTAGGGCTTGTGGACGCTTGATTAGCCTCTGTCCGGCGCTGGAGAATCTTTCGTTGGACCGCGGTTTCGGGCAGTTTTGGGAACGCGTACGAATGTTTAGTAGGGCGGTGTGCAGGCAACCCGACGTCGTGTGTTCCTACCTTTCTCTTGGGTGGTTGAAGCTGACCATTGCGAGGTCTGGCGACGAGTACGACGAAGAACAGCGCACCATTCTGGACAGATGGTTCGACGTGCTGTCTGGTCCCACGGCGGACGACTCCACCGCACTCTGGGATGGTCAACAATCGTTCTGGGAAGTAGCACATTCCATGCGCGCTTCTACTGAAAATGAAATCGAACTGATTGGCACCGCAGGATCGGAGACTCACGCTGACACTGCCTGCAACTGAAACCAAAGCGTCTGGTGTCACATATGCAAGGCTTCACTTGGCTTTAATGGCACGCAGAAAGTCCTTGGCTCCAAAGCAACAATTGAACATTACCGAAAGAAACAGAGGATGTTGTGACGTGGCCGCGCGGAGACACGCAACTTACCTTCGAGTGTACGTCTATCTTGATAACCGCGCCGCAGCTCAGCTCATGCCGGCAGCGAACGAGCGACGGAGTTATCAAGTTAAACACGAGAAGATAAATTCCGTATCTCCACCACCGAAAACCTCTTGCCAAAAACTAATTCCCGGCTTTTCCAAACTAAAATTCTCCATTATTGAAATTGAACTGCCTTGTTTGTTTAAGCTGCAGTTGTTGGCAACAAAGTTTCGTACCGAGAGTCTGACCCCCGTAGGAGACAGTTGGGGGGAAAAAACGGGAAATAGTTTGGGAGAGGCATCCGTAATTTACTTGAAACTGTGCGCCCGCGCTAGCTCAGAGGCCTGATTTTGATTTGGATTTGGATCACTTCGTTAGTCTACGATTTTTGATCAGTGCTACTTTGTCCGCACTGTTTGAGGTTAGTCAGTACGTAGAGCGGCTTAATCTTACGAGTGGGCGCAAGTTACGGCACGGTTCAGTAGTAAACTGGCGGACATATACGGCCCGCTCCGGCTATTGTTTGTTGTATTAAGTCGTCCTTGCCTATGGTTATTGACTATTTATGATATATACGTGTTACAGTCTTTCACCTCAACTGCACTTCGAATCTCACTGTCGAGCGAGTGAAATAAATTGCTGTTAAGTTATTGTCACTTCCTTCGTTTTCTATGTATACCGACCGACGACCAATTCCAAACGATCGTTGCTAAAAGTACACACGAGTACACCCGAGCTTGACTAGTTAAACTTGTCGAAATGGATCCTATATTGATTCTAACTAAAGGTTGCATCGTACTAGCAATAGTTTATATCAATAGCAAACACTATATACTAGCTCCTAGGTTAGTCGTCTATGTATCCCCGTCAGGTTACGCGTAGGTTACTCGTGCGTATTCGTGTGTCAGCTTGTAACAGCAACCCGTCAACCCGTCGCCTTAAAGTTTAGCCGGAAGACGTTTAATTTCCTCCAATTTTTCAAACTATTATTAAATACGCCGATTTGCACTGCGGTTCCAAATGTCGTTTGTAAAGCAAATCGTATGTTCGGAACCTTATCAATCGTGCCTGTTTCGTAGCTATTGTTTTTGGCTCTTCCTATTGATAATTTGTTCATGAAACTAAGACTTCATACTACTTTTATTTCAGAATAATCATAATTATCACCCGGTGTTTCCGTAGTCTAAAACACAGACAAATCCCATGTGAGGGAGGCTCAATGCCACATAACAATGGATTTTGTCGTACTTTTTACACGGATCGTTACTTAAATATATTTAAACGCAGCTGCATGACATTTCCTTTATATTCCTTTGTCGCATCGTTGTTGTTTTTTTGTTGACAGACAACGGTTTCTGATAAACAAGACAATGGTGGAGACTGTAAAAGTACGGAAAGCATGTATAGTAATAGAAAATGTACAGGGGCGGGATCCAGGATTTTGTGAAAGGGTTGTTTGCAAAAGGACTTTTTTTAATCTAGAGATTTTAAAAATGAATTTACAGTGATTTACAGGAATCAAGTGGGTGTTGCAATCCCCGAAACCCCTCCCCTGCACCGCTAGTGATGTGCTACAGAAAATGTATTTTTTTCAAATAATGGAATAACAGATTTAAGCTTATGTATATTCAATTTATCAATGCCACCTCCCAATTGAAAATTCTGAAGCACATGCCGGGACCATAGGGGCGGGTATTGTAACAGCCAACTCTCCCCCATGGGCGGGGAAAAGGGCAAAATGTAACACTGTATAAATGTTACATTCCCCGCTATGTCCCCGGGGTCAGGGGGCCCGCGGAGTTTCAATTGACTAGTGCATCATTTATGCCCGATCACTATAAACCGGCGAAGCACGTTAATATTAAAATATTGCCCACACAAATTTAGTATCACACAATTCCAAGCTTACACTTACAACTCTTTCTTTTCCAAACACCGCTACGACATACATATATTTGGTTAATTACTGATTATAAACCTACCGCCATGTACTGAGCGATATATAGAGTATGAAATAGAGTCGTTCTTTTGGCCTAAACAGTTATGTCACCTCTACATTCTTCCTGTCTAGTCGCCACATCTCCAAAACCTTCAAATTAGCCTTCCATTTCGCATCAATATGGCACCATATCAACCCAAATGGCATCGTTACCGTTCCAGGCCATCGTCTGTCCAATAAACCACAGGTATCTCACACATTTAATCCTACGCCTCACCAATACCTTACCTTTAAACCGCTATACTCAATCCTTAAACCTTCAAAGCTTCAAGAAACATAGGCAGGCGCGAACTACAACACAACCCCTTTACCGCGAATAGTCGCACTTGGCAAAAGATGCTGTATTTCTAGCCAAATAAGCAATTAACATTCGGACCGGAAGTATGGCGTTATGTACACGTTACCACCAACGCTCAAGTAACGCAGTGCAGTCACGGATTACCTTGAACCGCTATACTCAATTCTTAAACCTTCAAAGCTTCAAGAGACATAGGCAGGCGCGATCTACAACACAACACCTTTACCGCCAATAGTCGCACTTGGCAAAAGATGCTGTATTTCTAGCCAAATAAGCAATTAACATTCGGACCGGAAGTATGGCGTTATGTACACGATACGGACACACGCGCGCTCTCGACTAGCTTGTTTGCCACGTGTTACGGCAGGCAATCAAACTGTAAATAACAATGCAGCTGATATAAAAACAACATTCATATTTGTTCTTGGACTGAGATTATCTCATCCCCGAAGCTCTCGGCAACTGTTCTCTTGTGTCCGCCGACGAAATATCAGGGCATATTTCCACGCCACAAATAGGTCATTGTATTTATCTATTTAACTTATGCAAATATTTATACACATTTTAGCCATACCTGATTTAGCACTACATCAGTTCATCGCCAACAAAAATAATAGACAACGGACATATCCAACGAACAGATCTAAAGGGGCCCCAAAAAAGAGAAATTGCAATCAGTTTCAGTTCAAATGGCCGAAATTCTCGCCTTTTTCACCGCCACTTAACTTACCACATAAACTCAACACTTACAAATAAGAAACATGTACCAGCGCGAACCTAGAGTCCTATAGAACTACGGGCACAGTTTTTTAGCTCCTCAAATGACCCTCTTCCCACGAAAAAAGCAGAAATAACATTCTCGACCCAGATCTACTCCGACACAGGTAGCCCGCACAAACGTAAACAAACCTAGTCTTCCCGCCTACCATCATGCATCAGTCAGCGCACGTGCTAAAGCCAAAATCTTCATCGCACTTCGCGTGATCGGTCGAGGAAATGGACGAGAGCAGGTCTTTCGCCTCTCCACAGCCGAAGATAGTGAATTACGAATCGTCGGAGGGGGAACAGTCCGTAGGAGATACAGCTCCAGTACAGGGCAGTTTTGCCAACGACAGCACAAGCGAAAGTGAGCCCGATGTGTATGTGCCATCAGCAAATCCTCACCTCGACATTGTGCCCGAATATTCCTCCGACTTCTCCTCTTCCCTAAGCCCTCCATATTCTCCTAGTTCGGACGAGGACAGCAGTAGCACTTCCTCTGATAGTGTGGTGGAATTGGAGCATAAGCTAAGCGACGTGGAACAAATTTTCAATGAAACAAAGCCCATCCAAGCCAAAAGCGTATCACTTCCTCTCAGCTCTCAAGAAGATCATCACCAAAGACCTTGCAAGAAGCAACGAAAGAATAGTACTGCATACGCGCTAACCCTTGATCAGATGCCATATACAGTCTCAAAATTGCTCTCAGATGCCAATAACTTTTTCACAAAGACTCTCAATTTAGAACGTCTCGGTCCACCTATATCCAACGCCACCTTCTCCAAAGTTCAAGAGAGAATATGTTGTAAGTATAGCTTCATTTGTTTGGTACGTATTGCAAGATTGTAGGTTCCCTTCTAGCAGAGATCTCTTCGAAAGGGAAGATACCTCTGCAGGTATACAATGCTTTCTCTGTCGTGCATGTGTTGGGTTACCTAGCAACCCTTATTGTTATAATCTCCCTTTGACATATGGTCTCAAAAAGTGTAAGCAATATGTAACCATGAGCTCCAAGTCGATCTACCGACCTTTGGAATGAATCACAGCTAATTTTAATATTATTTTTCTTTCATTCCTTCTATATTGTCAGGCTACTTAGGATATCTGCACTCGGAACGAAACATGCCCTTGGGCAGTCTTGGCGACTCCGTCTTCCAAAATTCAAGCTGCATAGAAGGGTATCTGATTTACTTAACTGTGAGTATATAACCTAGCTAACATTCGATCACCATGCCTCTTTGATGCTAAATCCCCCTATAAGCAGAACACTTACTGTGGGACTACTTGTAATTATTGGGGTACGTAATTATTGCATTGTAGAACAAAAACAAAGAATTTGAACTTAATTGGTCACTGTGAATGATGAGAAGAGCCATTTATTCATTTTAGAGCCATTCATTTGTTTACTGACAGGCTTAATTCTCATCACTTGTCATTTTCACTCAAACACACAGGACAGCAGGAAACTGAACCCAAGTACCGTTTCTAATCATGTGGGTGGTATTCTCTACATGCTCAAATATCTTCACCGGAGCTCGGCACCTTCCTACAGTGATGTTCCTCTCATCAATCAGCTGAGAAAAACGGCCACGCATTTACAGAAGCAAGGAGATTTGGAACGTCCCAGCACTACCCATGAACTAAAGGCAATGAACCGCTGGTTAGATTGGTACGTACTGACATTATCAATACGTAGTGTGCCAGCTAGCTTATAGCTGGTCAGTAAGTTATATAATCACGGCTGCAATAATAATAAAATTGTGCACAGTCTGCTGGCTGCAGTAAGTGGTGTTGCAGAGTGCAGAGAGAAAACAATATGACTGGGCATCATCGAATGATTTAGTAACTATTAGCTTAAGGACAGCATGCATGGTTACGAAAAAGAGAGCTCACATCGGACAAAACATGGCTTTGCTCTGTGAGATAGATAGATATCCCACGTGTTATTGTCCACACAGCATGATCACATGCATAATTTGTATGTTGAATGCCCAATACATTTATTTGCATGCTTCTGTCAGAATAAAATTGCATATTGTATAATAATTCAAATAATTGCACATTTGTATACTAATTTGAGTTTATATTATTTTGCAACTGAATTGACAAAAAGTTTCTAATGAAATGAAATTTCTCTATAGGGAACAGATTGTGGGGTGTATGACGATGCAACGGCAGAAATTTGAGATGGCTAAGGGACTAAGCAAGGCGAGAGAGTGCATGGATCTTGTGTTATTGGCAATGTACTGTGAATTACCACCGGCGAGAGCTCTGGAGATCAGAACGCTTCGCATCTGCAGAGAAAGTCCACAACAGCAATTCAATGCTAGGGATTTTACTGGGAAGAATGTCCTACTGCTCAATAGCAGTGGAAGTTTAACTCTACACTTTCAAGATTACAAGACAAAAAAATATTTTGGGCATGACCAGGTCACCGTGGAGGTAAGCAATATTGTCTGCTGTCTACATAAAGGGCCAAATTTTCAAATTAACTTTATTAAGTTTGTAAACTTAATAAAGTTAATTTGAAAATTAACGTTTTTACTACAAATTTCGATTCTGTATCAAGTGATCGTGCAGTTGAATGGTAGAATGGTTTTTTTTATTTGAGTGTGGCATCTGCATGTATGAGTCATAGAGGGCTCCAAAATGCCAATGAATTTGACGTCAACCCCAGAATAATTTATTATACAAAAACAATAACATGGTACATTGTAGACGAGATACATGCATGACCTTTCATAATGATCTATGATGTCATTGTAGATTACTGCAAATGTTCAATTAAAATCAAATAACAGTTTCATTCATAAGGAGAAATAAATTACAGTAATTTTCTGGGTTGCAGACCTCACATTCAGTGGCATTTTGAAGATGCAACCTTGTGGATGCATACAATACTCAAATCAAGAAACATTTCACCTGCAGTCAATATGTGACAGGGTGACTAACAGCTAGCAGAAGTGAAAAAAGCTTTGAATGATTAGTCCGACGTTTCTACATTGCAGGAAGGAAGCGAGCTGACCAGGATAATACAAGAATATCTAAAGACGTACAGAGCACAGCTATGCCATACAACAGATGACCAAAATTGTGTTTTTTTGGTGAGTTAAGAACACAAGTCAGATTGTTTACAAATCATGTCAGTTAATTATTACCCTGGAGTTGACTCATTTCAAATTATCAATGAATGATATTGGGCAGCTGTGTGCATGTGTTTCACCATTTCCAAACAGTTGTAACTGGCCTAATATATTGTGTATTAATTTAGGCTGAGGGTGAATACTCCATGTGACTCATTTTGTGTAGATGTCATTCACCCTGGTGCAGGGTGAAATAAAACAAGTGTTTGTTGTTGACTGTCAGGGACAAAATCTAGCCCTGATCATGTGGTTGATTCAATAGCATGCAACCCCTTGGGCAAGTTGTTAATTCCTGTAAAAATTAACCCCTTTGGAATGAATTTGACAAAATATTCACCCTCGAGGGTTAATATATTTCCACGTTAACCCAAAGCTTCACCCTTAAAGGTGAATGTTCATTCACATAATCACACCTTACATGTTATATGTAACCTTGTCTCTTTCTGTATTTCTCCCTTGACCAGGCATCTAGTGGAGCTCCTTTCTCTGGGCCTGCTTTCACAAAGCACTTGAAACGAGTCTTTTTCAAGCTTACTGGTGTGGAAATATCGGTCAATGGGCTCCGGTCATCGTTTGTTACGTATGCATACTCTCAACGGTGAGTTTTATTCTTCTAAAAACTTTTTAGCGGTAATTATTGCAGCAATAATAGACATGCTAGGTGAGAAGACCAATAAATATTTCAACCGCTCTAGCTTGATGCACATTTGTTGCCCCAATTCAGCTCACCTGACTTTTCCCTTGTGTAATATTTTCTTGTTTTTCTCTATCCCAAAGAAGAAATTAATGTACCATTACTTATCTTACTGGAGAACAAATTTTTTAAGCATTAAATGTCACATACAGTGTATGATCTCGATTGGGACAACAAATTATGTGTACAAGCTGGATCCATCCTTCTATTTTGGTCTGTGATTTTGAACTCAGTTTATTCAAAGCATACATTCAATTCAATTTTATTTCCACACTGTTTACATAATCAGGTAAGCAAAATCTAAAGTATTTTAAGATAAGTAATATAATAATATAGAATTAAAAGAGAGCTATGATAGGAATATGTGTGCAGTAGTCAAAGTAGCCGAGGCTTTCGAGTTGACTACTGTCTATGTGTAACTATAGATTATGAATATCTGAGCTCAGTATATACAATATAGCAGAAAAGGAGAAAAAGGAAAGAAAAGAAAGCATAAACATACAGTATTTGTGCAATAGCTAGATAATAATGAGATAACAATTAATCACTAAAATAATACAAGTAAATTAACAGAAATAAATATTTATATATACATTGAACAGACATTAAAGGTGATTATAATACTGAAAGATATAGCTGAAAAATATTAAGAAAAGTAATATCAGATTGCTATAGTATTGACACAAGTGGAGAGACATAATAAATATTGACTATTAAAGAGCATTCATTTGGTAGACTGTATGAATATTTAATATCAGGCAGACTGACAACTTAGAAGGTATGCTTTGTATTTTTGTTTAAATAATTTGCTGGGTAGGTTTTTAAGTCTATGAGGGACAGTTTCCCATATTTTCGAAGCAGAGTATTTAATGGTGAATTTACCATAATTTGTTCTGACTTTTGGTATGTAAAAATTGCTTTTAGCAGCATATCTGGTGTTATAATTGTGAACAGCTGAAACTGGAGTTAGGAAATTAGAAAATACAGTTGGAATTCCTAATGCATTATTGCTGATGGAGTGAGCAAAAACTGCAGACTTTAATTTGAAAATATTTTCTAACTTAAGGAGGCTGAGCATATTATAATATATGTCAGTATTGTCTCTGTTATGTGCAAAAAACATACTACGAATACATTTATTTTGCTTGGTACGAAGTTTTGTGAGTTTACTTTTATATGTATTACCCCAGCTCAAGACAGCATAATTCAGATATGGATAAATAAGTGAGTAGTAAAGCTGTTTTAGCATATGTAGATTCAGGTAATTTCGTAATTTATATAAAATGCCTAGGTTTTTTGCTATGCTCGATTGCATTAGCTAGGTTTGGGCCTATATTGGTAAAGTAGGAATTGAATTGCTCAGCAATATCTCGTTGGTTTGTGTATGTTTTTCCATTTATAACAAGTCTGGCTGGGCATAAGTGGCCTTTCATCTTACGCTTGATGAGCGTGCCTATTAATTTCCAGGTATGTTTCAGGTTGTCTTTATACATTTGAAATGATCTAGTAAAATAGTCTTTCTTAGATTTAGTTTTAATTCGGTTAAGCATGTTTGAGTATTGTTTGTATTTTTTAATTAGGGTAGTATTTTTAGATAAGAAGTGTGTACGATACATTTTTTGTTTAGTTTTAATTGATTTTAATATTCCTTTAGTGAGCCAGGGTTTAGTTAACTCTTTTCTTTTAGATCTAGAAGCAAGTTTATTGACAATATTATCAATTGCATTGATTGTTTTAATGGCCTTTTCATTTAAATCATTGTTGTCATTAAAAATAGAATGCCAATTAATAGAATCTATGTTAGCTAAATATTGATCCTTATTAAATTTACTGTAATCTCTAATATAAAGATTAGTATTAAATCTTTTGACTGATGTATTTAATAAACAAAAAATAGGCAAATGATCAGAAATATCAACTGTAGCAATGCCAGCTGCATGTAGTATCTTGAATAGGCGCATTTGTATAAATGTGATCAATTAAGGTTGCTGAATGGTCAGTTAATTGTGTTGGTTTAGTAATTAATGGAAGAAAGCTATTAGTATAAAGCATATCAAGGTATTCTTCAGTCTGCAAATGATCTATATACTTAAGGAAATTAATATTCATATCTCCTAAGATATAGACTTGGTATTTTTGTTGATTAAATTGCTTAATAAGTTCTTCTAACCGAATAATAAATTCCGATAAGTTAGATTTGGGGTGCATGTCTATAAATGCATCCAATCATAATATTTACTTTCCCTGCACCTGTATCAAGTTCTGTCCAGCATGATTCAACTTGAGCGAGGTTGTAAATTGTATATCTGGTCTTGGGATTGATTTCAGTTGCTTAGAAATATATATTCCAGCTCCACCAGCCATAGTGACTGAATCAGTGTGAAGAAAATTATAATTAACTAGGTTAATGTTGGATATGGTTTGGTCGTTTAATTTAGTTTCAGTTACAGCTATAATATCAGGTTTTCTGTTGAGAGAGAATAATATGTCATTCAAAAGAGTTAAATTATTTGTTAAGCTTCTGACATTGCAGTGGAAAAAGGATAAACTATTAGAATTAGATCTATCTAGGACATTATTTAGTTGAGCTAGAGAATAATAGTTTGAGACTGGAGTAGTAAGTATTAAGTCAGGGTCTACATCGTCAAATTTATCAGGATTAGGAGATAAGTTGTATAGATCATTGTCTATTATATTAAGATCAAAGTGCCAATGACCGGTTACTGCCTGAAAATCTCTTTCACTAAGATTGTGAAATGGTAGGTGAGATATTAAGTCAAATGAAATTTGAGTTTGGGTTGCAGCCATCATGTTGTATTACATAATAATCTTCTAAATAAATATAAATATCAAAGCATTTGAATGGACAGTACTTCATTCAAAGCAACAGTCTTTTAACCTAATGCATATACACCTTAAATTTCAAACAAGGTTGATCAGAACGAAGAACTAACTATAAACAATGAACAATAAGGCCCTATGGTTCAATGATTCAAAGAAAATAGAACTATTGTTCAATGCTCGTAGTTAATTCTTCGTTCTGATCAACCTATTTTGAAACAGGCGTATTCTAAACACATTAACTGGGACTGGTCCTGGAAATTAGGGGGGTGCAAAATGAAGATTTATGGGACATTTTCATTGAGGACTTCTGTCAATCTATCTCCTCTCTCCCCCCCCCCCCCCCCTCCATACACCATTGTACTGTAACATAGGTACATACATCATACACATCATGTCCTGTTGGGATAATGCTGGAGTATTTGGTCCTCAGAGGTTATACACTCCTGGTCCACTTTTTCAGTCTGACTAGCAAAACAAAACAAACCATTGCATCACTTCTTTCTTTGGTCATTAAACATTGTGGACTAGATCCCTCCTGTTATAAAGGGCACATTTTTTGAATATAGGGGCTTAAGCTGCCTCGCATGCCGCAGATCAAGGGCTATCTGATGCCCAGATAAGATTACTCGGGCATGTGTTTTATTATTGGAAAATATTTATGACTATCAAGTTGATCGTCATATTGGAAAAGTAAAAAGTAATTAACGCTGCATATAGGTTAAATGAATTATTATTGCTTTACAGAAATTGCTCTGACTCACTGAAGACCAGTTTAGCTTTGGCACTTCGTCACTCAAGAGAACAGGCCCAGAAAACTTATGACAAAAGGACGAGTGCAGAGAAAAAAGATGAAGCGGTTGCATTTGCACGTCAATGTTCAGAAACCATTTCTCAATCCGAGGTCAATCGAGAAGAGCCCCCCCCAAGACCCTCGAAAGAACGAGAGTTCCAGCCTGGTCAATTCGTTGCTCTTGTTGAAGAAGGGAGCACACTGAAAGAACCAAAGTTGTTGGTCGGTAGAGTTCAACACTATGTCAGTGACATAGACGTGTCTTTGCTTTGGTACAAACAGACAAATTCAAACAGGTACAGCCTCGAATTTGATGGATCACCATGGATTGAGTCGACTCATAGCTTGCATGCTGTCAAGATGACTCAAGCAAAAAACAATTCAGGCCAATATTTGCTGTCAACATCTGCCAGGACAATTCACAAGGCTGTCAAGGGAATGTAGTTCATGCATGTACATCAAAACAGTAGTGTAGGTGTAGCTTGCTTGCTGTGTTTTTTCTTCCAATATCAGCAGCAGAAAACAGACAATAATAATAATAGTGTCCAGTATTTTGATGCAGATCAGTTGTCCATTAATTGTCATTGTGCTGGTTAGAGTTATAATGTAGTGATTATAATTTGGATCAAGACCTTGATTTATGCAATTTAAATGCATGGTGGCACAAACTCTGATTTGGAACATATATGCCTTAATCTGCACTCAGACGAGTTGATGCTCAGACTCCAGAAAGAGGCAGTAACATTAGTTGTTTATACTGTGTGCAGACCTTAATTATGCAATATTCGGGACTATTGCACTTTTCATCTACACTGGTCAGCAAAATTGAGCACTCAGGTCAGCACATAAGAAAACCAACCTTGTCAGATAAAACCACGTAAAAAGTGAAATGTGAGTGTCATAGCTTTCGATTGAAGGGCTGTGTGCAAAATGGGTGTAAGTTTCTTTCCAATGCAAAATTTAGAACGTGATCAGGAGTCACGTACGCCCTTGTTGCACGCAACCCTTCGATTGCTACAAAGTAATTAGACTGCATTCTTTTGAAGTTTTATAATTTCTGTTTATATTGACTGTTTTACAAAGCAGAAATGAACAAAACAAGACAAAAGGCTGCCAAGTCAGACCGACCCATTGATTTTGCTTTCATGCATGATTCGAACCCAGTACCCACTCCAGGGTATTGCACCCATTAATGATCCATGATAATTATTTGTTCCATTACATTTATGAACCATTGTCCTGATAGGTATCCTTATAAGTTCTGGAAACAGGATTGAGAGAGAGAGAGAGAGAGAGAATCTCAAGGGTATGTCAGGGATTATTATTGCAAACTAATTTATGCCCCATTCACACCAACTAAAACTGTTTGTTTACCTAACCCCTATATATCTTGAATGTGCTTTAAGTAACACGGGGTAAACGTTACATCGAACTGTCAGCTTGTTTAGCCATGCAGGTACTCTAGCTATCAGATCAGGTTGCAACTATATAGTTTGCATCAGCAAGTACAATGTGGTAACATATATATATTATTTTAAACTTGTTTCTAAATTAAACAGATTTTAAATGATGATTTAAAGCTTTGGTGTGAATGGAGCATTATAAGTCATTGTAAAAATTATTGTATGCTCAAAAGTGAAATCAATTGAAATAAACTTTAATGATTGTCTAGCTTCAACAAAAAAGTTGTTGTGTACTTACTCTCGCACAGTTTTGGCCAGTTTTACCCACAGGGTACAAGCTTATTTTAATGGGTGGTATAATGAGCAAACTTCAAAATGCTCTTTTAAAAAAAAAATCCCAATCTATTGAAGGTTCAAACAGGTTCTTATAATCTTGCAGATATTTATGACGTGGGAAAACAAGGGACAGAAAATATGAGCCTTCATGAGAATGCAATTAGGTTTTTAAAGAAAAACATGGCCTAGCTAGGGGGGGGGGGGGTCAACTCAATGTAATTATAACCAGGTTTTAAAATCGGATCAAAATAATAATAAAGCCATTTTGTAAACATGGAGTGTGCAAATTGACACAAATTCAGTGCTAATTAATTTAAAACAAAAAATGCCACATTGAAATTATTGTGTTTCCCAAGTTTTAGGGTATTTGAGCAGATATAAGTACTGATCATGAATGAGAAGTGGTTCAACTCTTGCCGTTCAGTTCTTTTTTACTCCAACTGTCCATCTCAAACCCTATAAAGGGAACCCCAACTGTTGAAACTTGTAAGTTGCTGTTCAGTTGTTGGCAATGTGGTCTAAATTAAAAATATGTTGAAAAAATTGGAAAATACATTTTAGTTACCCAAAAAAAATTGATACAAGTATGACCGTGTCTGGGTTTGGGTGCTTCAATTTGGGTGCTGCCATCTTGGCTCTGGTGACGTTTCACGGCTGTCCCTATTGTCAAAAACAATAGACCTTTTGTTGTGTAACAATAGGGACAACCGTGTGACGTCATCAGATCAAAGATGGTGGCGCCCACACCCAAAATGGCTCATACTTGTATCCAATTTAAAAAATGTATATGTGGAAATATTTTTTTCAAATTTGTTCAACATATTTGAGAGAGAGAGAGAGAGAGAGAGAGAATCTCAAGGGTATGTCAGGGATTATTATTGCAAACTAATTTATGCCCCATTCACACCAACTAAAACTGTTTGTTTACCTAACCCCTATATATCTTGAATGTGCTTTAAGTAACACGGGGTAAACGTTACATCGAACTGTCAGCTTGTTTAGCCATGCAGGTACTCTAGCTATCAGATCAGGTTGCAACTATATAGTTTGCATCAGCAAGTACAATGTGGTAACATATATATATTATTTTAAACTTGTTTCTAAATTAAACAGATTTTAAATGATGATTTAAAGCTTTGGTGTGAATGGAGCATTATAAGTCATTGTAAAAATTAATGTGTGCACAAAATTGATATCAATTGAAATAAACTTTAATGATTGTCTAGCTTCAACAAAAAAGTTGTTGTGTACTTACTCTCGCACAGTTTTGGCCAGTAGAATTAGTTATTGGAAACCGGCTAGCATGCAGATAGGTGAAAAGAATTGCAATGCCCCACAGGGTACAAGCTTATTTTAATGGGTGGTATAATGAGCAAACTTCAAAATGCTCTTTTCAAAAAAAAATCCCAATCTATTGAAGGTTCAAACAGGTTCTTATAATCTTGCAGATATTTATGACGTGGGAAAACAAGGGACAGAAAATATGAGCCTTCATGAGAATGCAATTAGGTTTTTAAAGAAAAACATGGCCTAGCTAGGGGGGGGGGGGGGGGGGGGGGTCAACTCAATGTAATTATAACCAGGTTTTAAAATCGTATCAAAATAATATTGAGCCATTTTGTAAAGATGGAGTGTGCAAATTGACACAAATTCAGTGCTAATTAATTTAAAACAAAAAATGCCACATTGAAATTATTGTGTTTCCCAAGTTTTAGGGTATTTGAGCAGATATAAGTACTGATCATGAATAAGAAGTGGTTCAACTCTTGCCGTTCAGTTCTTTTTTACTTCAACTGTCCATCTCAAACCCTATAAAGGGAACCCCAACTGTTGAAACTTGTAAGTTGCTGTTCAGTTGTTGGCAATGTGGTCTAAATTAAAAATATGTTGAAAAAATTGGAAAATACATTTTAGTTACCCAAAAAAAATCGATACAAGTATGACCGTGTCTGGGTTTGGGTGCTGCCATCTTGGCTCTGGTGACGTTTCACGGCTGTCCCTATTGTCAAAAACAATAGACCTTTTGTTGTGTAACAATAGGGACAACCGTGTGACGTCATCAGATCAAAGATGGTGGCGCCCACACCCAAAATGGCTCATACTTGTATCCAATTTAAAAAATGTATATGTGGAAATATTTTTTTCAAATTTGTTCAACATATTTTTAATTCGGACCACATTGCCAACAATTTAACAGCAACTAATTATTGGATTATATTTCCACACTCGGCCACAGCTCATAATGTGAATCAAATGCTGGGGGGGTTAGGGTATTTAGAAAGGGCCTTTCAAAATATCTCTAACAGATGCACCTAATGGCTGATTCATTCGAGTATTTTAAGGGGGTAATTACTCACTCAAGTGAAAAGTTTAGTATTAAAAGGTATATGATTTAAGGGTTACCATTTCTGTCCAAAATGGTACATAAAAGGGTAAGGGTTTGGACCTCGGTGTGTGGAGCCTCCCAGTATAAAACTTTGTTGAGAGTACCCCTCCCCTCTCCTCCTTACCCCCCGGTGAAATCGGGAATTTTCTGTTGTTCCATATTCTCTTGAGAATCATTAAACAGACTTCTAATTAATTTAGATAACAATTCTGTCAAATCACCGACATGTAGAAAGCCCAAAATTTAAGATAGACGTTTTATAGTATATTTGTCTCTACCAGCAAGTTTTTGTATAATAAATTATTATTGCCTGTTTGACGTCATGACATTAGCACATTTGTCATATAAACCTTCATAACTCAGAGATGCAATATGGAGATGCCATATTTTACTATTATTTTGAACTACTTAGTTGATGAAGAATCGCTTTTAACGATAAAAATGGGCTTATGCACTTTGACGAAGTAGTGGTTAGAGGGTTGATGTGGCTTAAAATTCTTGAACGGTTTACTCAGTCAGAGGCAAGCATATTTGACCTTGAAAGTTGGCATAGATGTGTATTTTGTTTTGATAACTTATTAAGAGTAGTTAAATATGGTAAGTATTCCCCCATGCAATTAAACCATAGGTGAAGAAGGGATATTATATATACTCATTATTGTATATTATGTAATATAAATAAACTGAAATATCCATATTTATACACATGAAACGAAATGACCAAGGTATAACAATTCCTCTAGATATTTTCTTTAGAATTTCTCGAGTTTTAGTTTTCCATGACAAATGTGAATCAATAAGGATTCCAAGGTGTTTTACCGCTATTCTTCTGTGATGTCGTGTTTGGTTGTTTTTATGTCCGAATTTTGTTGGGGTGGGGGATGAAAAATTACGAACTTCTACAGCTCAACCACAAATTAATAGTATGTTAGCATGTTTCTATTAGAAAAAGAAGAAAACCAAAACTGGGTGGATATTAATTAAATCGATCGTCTCCTATGGTGTTTTTATTATTATTATTATTATTTAAAAATATATTACCAGGCAACTTTCAGCGACTCCCAGTGTGCGCGACGTAATGTTACAATGATAACCGGCCAATATTTATTGTCACTACATTCCTTTTTAAAATAAATTTATATCATTTTTACGACCATTGTAAATTCTTTTTTATTTGCTTTGGACAACATGATTCACAATTTCTTTGGAAAGGTTGTCGAGTTCTTTCTTTCCACACTGCGCGCAAATTAAAGGACGCGCTAAGGGTATTTTCCCACGCACCTTCCTTATATGGCAAAACAAACGTACAATCTGTCAGACGTCATGTGGGCGTACGTGTCGGACGTGCTGGATAAATTTAGAAATAACTGCGTACGTGAGTAGCTATGGGGAAAACCCCGCCCAATCGACTACGTATAACACGGGAACTGATCACCTGCTCTTGAGAACATCGGAGAAGCGAACATGAGTGGGTTTGTATTGGACGAATGCGAGGCGCCAGAGTCTGAACGGGAGTCGAGCGAGGAGGAAGACGAAGGATGCGACAGTCAGTCACGCCAATTTATTAGTACTAGTCAAGGTGACAGCCAAGGAAGTTCTGGGACACGCAGGTATCGTAAATCGCCTTTTTCACCAAATATCCCAGTGGATGTAAAACTGCCGTTCGCACGCGTGCAGGTGTTTATTTAGTACACAGCTATATTGGTTAACCGAAGAAACAGTGTGTTGGTAAATCTGCTTGTCTTTTATTTATGGCTGTCGGTTTGCTGCCGTACCTTCCAAAGATTACAGACGTTAAATACATTTTTGTATTGTACTAGCTGACCAACTAACCCTGGGTTTCTTGGTAACGCTGATTTTCCTGGATAGTCGCATGTTAGGGGGTTATTTTTATTTTTTATTTATTTTTTATTTTTTCTCTAAATGCTCGTATTCGTTCTTCTTGCCTGTCAGTAACAACGATATCGCGCATTTTCTTGTTTTTGTTCACGCGTCAATTCATTTCAGTGATGACGATGCATGCTAAAGGTCGGCACGCACGAAGGGACAAGTCCCAGGGGAAAATCCCTTGTTGCGTACACACGAAGGGACAATTCCCCTCGTGTGGACTAGGAAAAATCTGGTCATTTTGTCTCCGGGACTTGCCCCCTCTCAATTCAAACCAGTTTGATTTGAAGGGAAAAGTCCCGGGGACGAAATGTTGTCCCCGCGACAATAGTTGTCCTAGTTCAGACGAGGGGACAAGTGAGCGACCTTAGTGGTGGAATGTTCTTTCAACAGGCAGTTGGATCGCGCTGCTGAAAATGCCTTGCAGTATGAAGAAGATCGTTTGGCGGAAGAAATTGTGCGACATTCGAGGGGGCACGACCGTCGTCGCCGCCGCGACACACATCTCGAAAGCGGCCCCGAAACGGCACCAGTTCCAGTGCTACACTCTTCCAGTGATTCCCTGCCGGAACCAAGAGCGTTTTTTCCCTTGGCGCTCAGCCGCTCGTCAGGGCAGCGAAACCAATTCAATTTTCAGCTGCGACTGTTCGATTTGCCTTGCGTCTTGAAGTACGATTTGCTGACAGATCGGCCCTTCGAAGAACCCAGAGAGTTTTCCACATTCAAAGATCTGGACGGCTACATTCAAGCGTTCTTAGATGGCTTCACCCCAAACTCCCCTGAAGACGACGACAGCCGAGAAGCCACCATCGATAAAGAACAGCTCTTCCGCGAGTCAGGTTGGCGACTCATTAGTTCCTGTAAAGAATCAACTCGAATCGCTTGATTAAGGTGTGCCGACCTCTTGTGGCAAGCGAGTATAGCGGCCGACGTTTCGAGCGCCATGCAGTCCTTCGTCAAAAGGGCCTTTTTACTCTGAAGTAGCGCTCGAAACGTCAGCTGCTACTCGCTTCCCACAGAGGTTGGCACACCTTCATCGATTTGACTGACTGGATTATACAAGTGTTCAAAAATAGAAAGGGCCAGTTGATATGGAGTCGCGATGTACCCCACCCAGCTTGCTTTATGTAGCATACCGTTTGCGATCGGGCAACGCTTTCTTTCGTGACGTTCTGGGCATTCATTTGTCTTGTATATAGGTCCCCTCTGCTATGCATATATATATATATATATATATATATATATATATATAGTTTAAAGTGCACCCAACGTTTATTTAGTTCTCACAAATAGAGCGGTTTTCGATCGAGTGTCTATAGAAAAACCACAACCAAAGTAATTGCAGAGCCAATCGCAGGTGCGCAAGTAAAACAAGAAAATGGCCAACGGAAGGAAGCGCAAAACTCGGCGATCGATAACTTGCCCAAAACGTGATTCGTTTTAGCTAAGAACGTTTTCTCAGGAAATAGATCACGTGTTTGCTGTCGATATTCGATGGAAAACCGCTCTGTTGATTCTACGTGTCAAAGGAACGGTTGAATGGTAAAATAGTTCTTTGCGCCGTCAACCCAGGAATCGTTTATTACACATGCAATGACACAACCATGCCGGTATAGATATAAATGACTTTTCGTAACGGTCAGTACTTTGTATCGGTGATTTTGCCACATACCTCACAACAAATTCGTAGTTTCGTTCACAAGGAAACCGCCAGTAAATTCCTGGGTGGACGTCACATTCATTGGCATGTTGGAAATATACGAATAGAGTGGATGTGACACGGCCGCGCGGAGATACGGATTTGATCTTCGAGTGTTGGCGAACGAACACGAGAAAATACCATTGGTGCTGATGTCCAAGCGGCCGTGTAACGTTCTGTTCGACATATCATTATCGAAGAAATACCAGTGTTCGTCTCTTACGAAAGCATCTATAAACATAAATGGAACTCGGTGATTTTCTTTTCTTTCTAGAAAGAAATAGACACTGGTATTTTCATCGATAAGGCCATGTTAAACGTTGTAGGAGATACGCGCGCTGTTATTGACTGCGAGTTTTCGTTTCGTTTCGTTACTAAAGGCGAGTGTTTGGGTGCACGACTCCAAACGGGCAATCGGCTTTGGGATGCCAACCTGTGGAAAGTGAAGCTCGACGTATTCGGTAACATTATGGTACTGGACGCGCCCTCGTTCTCAGATGCGAGCGTGGTGTTCGCACACGGCGGGTTTCTGCCAGGCAACATAACTTGCGCTGCAAAAATAAGCAATCTGCTTCAGCGCTCCTCCGCAAAGGCAGACGTCGCCGCATTTTGCAGCACCGACTGTGTACGCGGGGCTGGTCTGACGCTGGCGGACCTGCTCTACTGCCGCAAAGCTGCCCTACGTTGTCTACACACGCTTGAGCGCATGTCAACTAGGCTATTGGAGTGCACCCTCCGCTTTGGCTTGAATTTCGTGAGTCTGGATCCCGTTCGCAACACCGACCACCTGCTCGCTTTAAATGACAGGCTCTTCGTCCCATTCTGGGACAAACGACTTGGCAGGGGTAGTGGCGGCGATAGAGAAGATTGGTGTCCGCCCATCGCACACGAAGAAGAGATAGAGTTGACCGAGCAGGACTCGCTCGTGATACGTCGCATGAATGGTGGGGATTCGGGCAAAGGGGACCCAGAGGGCTCGCTCGAACACGCCATTCAAGCCATGGAGCAAAGTTTCGTCGACCACACGCCGCTTGTACGTGTGGAGACGCAGGGCCGGCCGGTTCCGCCGCCCCAAGGGTCGGAAACGGTCTTGGGCTTGGGCCCCTCGAGGGATGACGACCCAGAACCGACAGCAGGCGAAAGCGCCAGGCGAAAGCGCCGCAAAGGATCGTCCAGCTCGGCCGGTACGAAGCGTCCTAGGGGAGGCAACATGGCCCTGACGAGCCTAAGGGACGCAAACGACCAACGCAGGGAAATGGAACAACGCCTGCCACGACAACTCTTCCACGACATAGCTGGTCGGTTTTACTTCGACTGCCTGCCAAGTCGCTTACAAGTCGAGGCCACCCGGACGTTTCTGCTCGACACTGTACCCTGTCCTGCCCAGGTATGTAGCGCAACTCTTCGACGTACCTGAAATAAATAGGGCGAGAAAATAAAGATAAAAAAAACCCAAAAAAACACAACAACAACAACGCATAGATGAGTACACTTAAAACGTTGAGGTACCAAAGGCGATTGACGGTACTGGCAGAGCGCCTAACACAACTACAAAAGCATTCGTTCAAACACGCGGCCTAACGCGAATTTTCGGCTAAAGACGCCTATTAAGTTTCGAGGGTCCCAGCTGGGGAATATAGCCTTGGGACATTGAAAGTTTGCCACAGTGTCTATTTATCAAGTGCTGGCAGACTTTGGCAATGTTGGGCTGAAATCGCCGGTACGTATGCACACTAAACTACTTCGCTTTGGCCGTTGTTCGTGTTTGGTTTTCGAACGCACGCAATCGTATGATTTCGGACAGACTTGCGCTCACGACTAGCGTTACGTGTACCGACGTTTTGGTGTCGCCGTGACAATGCGACGGGTTAAAAAGTAAAATCGCTAATCGGCGAAGCGCAAATGCACTGTTAGATCGTGCGAAGTAAACTGAACCGTCTTCTCTTACCTTTTTGTCTACCGTAGCAGGAGCGCACAGAGCGGATGGCGGCCGTCGATACGAACACCACGACCCTAGTAGAAGTACTGTGGGAACATTGCATGACGGAATGCACGTGTCTCGAGGGAAGTCCCCTTGCGCCGGAAGACGGCGATACCCAGGACAGCAGCCAAGACGTTTCCTGTCCGTTCAAAGCCATGGGTGCCGGAGGAAACCCCCTCGAAGAGAGCGTCGCCGCTTGTGCAAGCCAGCATTGCTTTCCATGCGAGTTCTTTAGCGCCCTCAAAGAGCGCGCCACAAGGAAAGATGCACATCTCGTGATAGGCAGAAGCGTTGCGCGCTCTTTCGCCCGGCGCATGTCGTTGGCGCTTCCCGTCTCAAACTTGCTGGACGCTTGCGAGTTGGCGCACGGAGTCGGCTCCGAATTTTGCAGAATCGTCAAGGACTACTTGCAGAGAATTCTTGACTGCGAAAGCGAACTGCTCGCTCGCATTAGGGCTTGTGGACGCTTGATTAGCCTCTGTCCGGCGCTGGAGAATCTTTCGTTGGACCGCGGTTTCGGGCAGTTTTGGGAACGCGTACGAATGTTTAGTAGGGCGGTGTGCAGGCAACCCGACGTCGTGTGTTCCTACCTTTCTCTTGGGTGGTTGAAGCTGACCATTGCGAGGTCTGGCGACGAGTACGACGAAGAACAGCGCACCATTCTGGACAGATGGTTCGACGTGCTGTCTGGTCCCACGGCGGACGACTCCACCGCACTCTGGGATGGTCAACAATCGTTCTGGGAAGTAGCACATTCCATGCGCGCTTCTACTGAAAATGAAATCGAACTGATTGGCACCGCAGGATCGGAGACTCACGCTGACACTGCCTGCAACTGAAACCAAAGCGTCTGGTGTCACATATGCAAGGCTTCACTTGGCTTTAATGGCACGCAGAAAGTCCTTGGCTCCAAAGCAACAATTGAACATTACCGAAAGAAACAGAGGATGTTGTGACGTGGCCGCGCGGAGACACGCAACTTACCTTCGAGTGTACGTCTATCTTGATAACCGCGCCGCAGCTCAGCTCATGCCGGCAGCGAACGAGCGACGGAGTTATCAAGTTAAACACGAGAAGATAAATTCCGTATCTCCACCACCGAAAACCTCTTGCCAAAAACTAATTCCCGGCTTTTCCAAACTAAAATTCTCCATTATTGAAATTGAACTGCCTTGTTTGTTTAAGCTGCAGTTGTTGGCAACAAAGTTTCGTACCGAGAGTCTGACCCCCGTAGGAGACAGTTGGGGGGAAAAAACGGGAAATAGTTTGGGAGAGGCATCCGTAATTTACTTGAAACTGTGCGCCCGCGCTAGCTCAGAGGCCTGATTTTGATTTGGATTTGGATCACTTCGTTAGTCTACGATTTTTGATCAGTGCTACTTTGTCCGCACTGTTTGAGGTTAGTCAGTACGTAGAGCGGCTTAATCTTACGAGTGGGCGCAAGTTACGGCACGGTTCAGTAGTAAACTGGCGGACATATACGGCCCGCTCCGGCTATTGTTTGTTGTATTAAGTCGTCCTTGCCTATGGTTATTGACTATTTATGATATATACGTGTTACAGTCTTTCACCTCAACTGCACTTCGAATCTCACTGTCGAGCGAGTGAAATAAATTGCTGTTAAGTTATTGTCACTTCCTTCGTTTTCTATGTATACCGACCGACGACCAATTCCAAACGATCGTTGCTAAAAGTACACACGAGTACACCCGAGCTTGACTAGTTAAACTTGTCGAAATGGATCCTATATTGATTCTAACTAAAGGTTGCATCGTACTAGCAATAGTTTATATCAATAGCAAACACTATATACTAGCTCCTAGGTTAGTCGTCTATGTATCCCCGTCAGGTTACGCGTAGGTTACTCGTGCGTATTCGTGTGTCAGCTTGTAACAGCAACCCGTCAACCCGTCGCCTTAAAGTTTAGCCGGAAGACGTTTAATTTCCTCCAATTTTTCAAACTATTATTAAATACGCCGATTTGCACTGCGGTTCCAAATGTCGTTTGTAAAGCAAATCGTATGTTCGGAACCTTATCAATCGTGCCTGTTTCGTAGCTATTGTTTTTGGCTCTTCCTATTGATAATTTGTTCATGAAACTAAGACTTCATACTACTTTTATTTCAGAATAATCATAATTATCACCCGGTGTTTCCGTAGTCTAAAACACAGACAAATCCCATGTGAGGGAGGCTCAATGCCACATAACAATGGATTTTGTCGTACTTTTTACACGGATCGTTACTTAAATATATTTAAACGCAGCTGCATGACATTTCCTTTATATTCCTTTGTCGCATCGTTGTTGTTTTTTTGTTGACAGACAACGGTTTCTGATAAACAAGACAATGGTGGAGACTGTAAAAGTACGGAAAGCATGTATAGTAATAGAAAATGTACAGGGGCGGGATCCAGGATTTTGTGAAAGGGTTGTTTGCAAAAGGACTTTTTTTAATCTAGAGATTTTAAAAATGAATTTACAGTGATTTACAGGAATCAAGTGGGTGTTGCAATCCCCGAAACCCCTCCCCTGCACCGCTAGTGATGTGCTACAGAAAATGTATTTTTTTCAAATAATGGAATAACAGATTTAAGCTTATGTATATTCAATTTATCAATGCCACCTCCCAATTGAAAATTCTGAAGCACATGCCGGGACCATAGGGGCGGGTATTGTAACAGCCAACTCTCCCCCATGGGCGGGGAAAAGGGCAAAATGTAACACTGTATAAATGTTACATTCCCCGCTATGTCCCCGGGGTCAGGGGGCCCGCGGAGTTTCAATTGACTAGTGCATCATTTATGCCCGATCACTATAAACCGGCGAAGCACGTTAATATTAAAATATTGCCCACACAAATTTAGTATCACACAATTCCAAGCTTACACTTACAACTCTTTCTTTTCCAAACACCGCTACGACATACATATATTTGGTTAATTACTGATTATAAACCTACCGCCATGTACTGAGCGATATATAGAGTATGAAATAGAGTCGTTCTTTTGGCCTAAACAGTTATGTCACCTCTACATTCTTCCTGTCTAGTCGCCACATCTCCAAAACCTTCAAATTAGCCTTCCATTTCGCATCAATATGGCACCATATCAACCCAAATGGCATCGTTACCGTTCCAGGCCATCGTCTGTCCAATAAACCACAGGTATCTCACACATTTAATCCTACGCCTCACCAATACCTTACCTTTAAACCGCTATACTCAATCCTTAAACCTTCAAAGCTTCAAGAAACATAGGCAGGCGCGAACTACAACACAACCCCTTTACCGCGAATAGTCGCACTTGGCAAAAGATGCTGTATTTCTAGCCAAATAAGCAATTAACATTCGGACCGGAAGTATGGCGTTATGTACACGTTACCACCAACGCTCAAGTAACGCAGTGCAGTCACGGATTACCTTGAACCGCTATACTCAATTCTTAAACCTTCAAAGCTTCAAGAGACATAGGCAGGCGCGATCTACAACACAACACCTTTACCGCCAATAGTCGCACTTGGCAAAAGATGCTGTATTTCTAGCCAAATAAGCAATTAACATTCGGACCGGAAGTATGGCGTTATGTACACGATACGGACACACGCGCGCTCTCGACTAGCTTGTTTGCCACGTGTTACGGCAGGCAATCAAACTGTAAATAACAATGCAGCTGATATAAAAACAACATTCATATTTGTTCTTGGACTGAGATTATCTCATCCCCGAAGCTCTCGGCAACTGTTCTCTTGTGTCCGCCGACGAAATATCAGGGCATATTTCCACGCCACAAATAGGTCATTGTATTTATCTATTTAACTTATGCAAATATTTATACACATTTTAGCCATACCTGATTTAGCACTACATCAGTTCATCGCCAACAAAAATAATAGACAACGGACATATCCAACGAACAGATCTAAAGGGGCCCCAAAAAAGAGAAATTGCAATCAGTTTCAGTTCAAATGGCCGAAATTCTCGCCTTTTTCACCGCCACTTAACTTACCACATAAACTCAACACTTACAAATAAGAAACATGTACCAGCGCGAACCTAGAGTCCTATAGAACTACGGGCACAGTTTTTTAGCTCCTCAAATGACCCTCTTCCCACGAAAAAAGCAGAAATAACATTCTCGACCCAGATCTACTCCGACACAGGTAGCCCGCACAAACGTAAACAAACCTAGTCTTCCCGCCTACCATCATGCATCAGTCAGCGCACGTGCTAAAGCCAAAATCTTCATCGCACTTCGCGTGATCGGTCGAGGAAATGGACGAGAGCAGGTCTTTCGCCTCTCCACAGCCGAAGATAGTGAATTACGAATCGTCGGAGGGGGAACAGTCCGTAGGAGATACAGCTCCAGTACAGGGCAGTTTTGCCAACGACAGCACAAGCGAAAGTGAGCCCGATGTGTATGTGCCATCAGCAAATCCTCACCTCGACATTGTGCCCGAATATTCCTCCGACTTCTCCTCTTCCCTAAGCCCTCCATATTCTCCTAGTTCGGACGAGGACAGCAGTAGCACTTCCTCTGATAGTGTGGTGGAATTGGAGCATAAGCTAAGCGACGTGGAACAAATTTTCAATGAAACAAAGCCCATCCAAGCCAAAAGCGTATCACTTCCTCTCAGCTCTCAAGAAGATCATCACCAAAGACCTTGCAAGAAGCAACGAAAGAATAGTACTGCATACGCGCTAACCCTTGATCAGATGCCATATACAGTCTCAAAATTGCTCTCAGATGCCAATAACTTTTTCACAAAGACTCTCAATTTAGAACGTCTCGGTCCACCTATATCCAACGCCACCTTCTCCAAAGTTCAAGAGAGAATATGTTGTAAGTATAGCTTCATTTGTTTGGTACGTATTGCAAGATTGTAGGTTCCCTTCTAGCAGAGATCTCTTCGAAAGGGAAGATACCTCTGCAGGTATACAATGCTTTCTCTGTCGTGCATGTGTTGGGTTACCTAGCAACCCTTATTGTTATAATCTCCCTTTGACATATGGTCTCAAAAAGTGTAAGCAATATGTAACCATGAGCTCCAAGTCGATCTACCGACCTTTGGAATGAATCACAGCTAATTTTAATATTATTTTTCTTTCATTCCTTCTATATTGTCAGGCTACTTAGGATATCTGCACTCGGAACGAAACATGCCCTTGGGCAGTCTTGGCGACTCCGTCTTCCAAAATTCAAGCTGCATAGAAGGGTATCTGATTTACTTAACTGTGAGTATATAACCTAGCTAACATTCGATCACCATGCCTCTTTGATGCTAAATCCCCCTATAAGCAGAACACTTACTGTGGGACTACTTGTAATTATTGGGGTACGTAATTATTGCATTGTAGAACAAAAACAAAGAATTTGAACTTAATTGGTCACTGTGAATGATGAGAAGAGCCATTTATTCATTTTAGAGCCATTCATTTGTTTACTGACAGGCTTAATTCTCATCACTTGTCATTTTCACTCAAACACACAGGACAGCAGGAAACTGAACCCAAGTACCGTTTCTAATCATGTGGGTGGTATTCTCTACATGCTCAAATATCTTCACCGGAGCTCGGCACCTTCCTACAGTGATGTTCCTCTCATCAATCAGCTGAGAAAAACGGCCACGCATTTACAGAAGCAAGGAGATTTGGAACGTCCCAGCACTACCCATGAACTAAAGGCAATGAACCGCTGGTTAGATTGGTACGTACTGACATTATCAATACGTAGTGTGCCAGCTAGCTTATAGCTGGTCAGTAAGTTATATAATCACGGCTGCAATAATAATAAAATTGTGCACAGTCTGCTGGCTGCAGTAAGTGGTGTTGCAGAGTGCAGAGAGAAAACAATATGACTGGGCATCATCGAATGATTTAGTAACTATTAGCTTAAGGACAGCATGCATGGTTACGAAAAAGAGAGCTCACATCGGACAAAACATGGCTTTGCTCTGTGAGATAGATAGATATCCCACGTGTTATTGTCCACACAGCATGATCACATGCATAATTTGTATGTTGAATGCCCAATACATTTATTTGCATGCTTCTGTCAGAATAAAATTGCATATTGTATAATAATTCAAATAATTGCACATTTGTATACTAATTTGAGTTTATATTATTTTGCAACTGAATTGACAAAAAGTTTCTAATGAAATGAAATTTCTCTATAGGGAACAGATTGTGGGGTGTATGACGATGCAACGGCAGAAATTTGAGATGGCTAAGGGACTAAGCAAGGCGAGAGAGTGCATGGATCTTGTGTTATTGGCAATGTACTGTGAATTACCACCGGCGAGAGCTCTGGAGATCAGAACGCTTCGCATCTGCAGAGAAAGTCCACAACAGCAATTCAATGCTAGGGATTTTACTGGGAAGAATGTCCTACTGCTCAATAGCAGTGGAAGTTTAACTCTACACTTTCAAGATTACAAGACAAAAAAATATTTTGGGCATGACCAGGTCACCGTGGAGGTAAGCAATATTGTCTGCTGTCTACATAAAGGGCCAAATTTTCAAATTAACTTTATTAAGTTTGTAAACTTAATAAAGTTAATTTGAAAATTAACGTTTTTACTACAAATTTCGATTCTGTATCAAGTGATCGTGCAGTTGAATGGTAGAATGGTTTTTTTTATTTGAGTGTGGCATCTGCATGTATGAGTCATAGAGGGCTCCAAAATGCCAATGAATTTGACGTCAACCCCAGAATAATTTATTATACAAAAACAATAACATGGTACATTGTAGACGAGATACATGCATGACCTTTCATAATGATCTATGATGTCATTGTAGATTACTGCAAATGTTCAATTAAAATCAAATAACAGTTTCATTCATAAGGAGAAATAAATTACAGTAATTTTCTGGGTTGCAGACCTCACATTCAGTGGCATTTTGAAGATGCAACCTTGTGGATGCATACAATACTCAAATCAAGAAACATTTCACCTGCAGTCAATATGTGACAGGGTGACTAACAGCTAGCAGAAGTGAAAAAAGCTTTGAATGATTAGTCCGACGTTTCTACATTGCAGGAAGGAAGCGAGCTGACCAGGATAATACAAGAATATCTAAAGACGTACAGAGCACAGCTATGCCATACAACAGATGACCAAAATTGTGTTTTTTTGGTGAGTTAAGAACACAAGTCAGATTGTTTACAAATCATGTCAGTTAATTATTACCCTGGAGTTGACTCATTTCAAATTATCAATGAATGATATTGGGCAGCTGTGTGCATGTGTTTCACCATTTCCAAACAGTTGTAACTGGCCTAATATATTGTGTATTAATTTAGGCTGAGGGTGAATACTCCATGTGACTCATTTTGTGTAGATGTCATTCACCCTGGTGCAGGGTGAAATAAAACAAGTGTTTGTTGTTGACTGTCAGGGACAAAATCTAGCCCTGATCATGTGGTTGATTCAATAGCATGCAACCCCTTGGGCAAGTTGTTAATTCCTGTAAAAATTAACCCCTTTGGAATGAATTTGACAAAATATTCACCCTCGAGGGTTAATATATTTCCACGTTAACCCAAAGCTTCACCCTTAAAGGTGAATGTTCATTCACATAATCACACCTTACATGTTATATGTAACCTTGTCTCTTTCTGTATTTCTCCCTTGACCAGGCATCTAGTGGAGCTCCTTTCTCTGGGCCTGCTTTCACAAAGCACTTGAAACGAGTCTTTTTCAAGCTTACTGGTGTGGAAATATCGGTCAATGGGCTCCGGTCATCGTTTGTTACGTATGCATACTCTCAACGGTGAGTTTTATTCTTCTAAAAACTTTTTAGCGGTAATTATTGCAGCAATAATAGACATGCTAGGTGAGAAGACCAATAAATATTTCAACCGCTCTAGCTTGATGCACATTTGTTGCCCCAATTCAGCTCACCTGACTTTTCCCTTGTGTAATATTTTCTTGTTTTTCTCTATCCCAAAGAAGAAATTAATGTACCATTACTTATCTTACTGGAGAACAAATTTTTTAAGCATTAAATGTCACATACAGTGTATGATCTCGATTGGGACAACAAATTATGTGTACAAGCTGGATCCATCCTTCTATTTTGGTCTGTGATTTTGAACTCAGTTTATTCAAAGCATACATTCAATTCAATTTTATTTCCACACTGTTTACATAATCAGGTAAGCAAAATCTAAAGTATTTTAAGATAAGTAATATAATAATATAGAATTAAAAGAGAGCTATGATAGGAATATGTGTGCAGTAGTCAAAGTAGCCGAGGCTTTCGAGTTGACTACTGTCTATGTGTAACTATAGATTATGAATATCTGAGCTCAGTATATACAATATAGCAGAAAAGGAGAAAAAGGAAAGAAAAGAAAGCATAAACATACAGTATTTGTGCAATAGCTAGATAATAATGAGATAACAATTAATCACTAAAATAATACAAGTAAATTAACAGAAATAAATATTTATATATACATTGAACAGACATTAAAGGTGATTATAATACTGAAAGATATAGCTGAAAAATATTAAGAAAAGTAATATCAGATTGCTATAGTATTGACACAAGTGGAGAGACATAATAAATATTGACTATTAAAGAGCATTCATTTGGTAGACTGTATGAATATTTAATATCAGGCAGACTGACAACTTAGAAGGTATGCTTTGTATTTTTGTTTAAATAATTTGCTGGGTAGGTTTTTAAGTCTATGAGGGACAGTTTCCCATATTTTCGAAGCAGAGTATTTAATGGTGAATTTACCATAATTTGTTCTGACTTTTGGTATGTAAAAATTGCTTTTAGCAGCATATCTGGTGTTATAATTGTGAACAGCTGAAACTGGAGTTAGGAAATTAGAAAATACAGTTGGAATTCCTAATGCATTATTGCTGATGGAGTGAGCAAAAACTGCAGACTTTAATTTGAAAATATTTTCTAACTTAAGGAGGCTGAGCATATTATAATATATGTCAGTATTGTCTCTGTTATGTGCAAAAAACATACTACGAATACATTTATTTTGCTTGGTACGAAGTTTTGTGAGTTTACTTTTATATGTATTACCCCAGCTCAAGACAGCATAATTCAGATATGGATAAATAAGTGAGTAGTAAAGCTGTTTTAGCATATGTAGATTCAGGTAATTTCGTAATTTATATAAAATGCCTAGGTTTTTTGCTATGCTCGATTGCATTAGCTAGGTTTGGGCCTATATTGGTAAAGTAGGAATTGAATTGCTCAGCAATATCTCGTTGGTTTGTGTATGTTTTTCCATTTATAACAAGTCTGGCTGGGCATAAGTGGCCTTTCATCTTACGCTTGATGAGCGTGCCTATTAATTTCCAGGTATGTTTCAGGTTGTCTTTATACATTTGAAATGATCTAGTAAAATAGTCTTTCTTAGATTTAGTTTTAATTCGGTTAAGCATGTTTGAGTATTGTTTGTATTTTTTAATTAGGGTAGTATTTTTAGATAAGAAGTGTGTACGATACATTTTTTGTTTAGTTTTAATTGATTTTAATATTCCTTTAGTGAGCCAGGGTTTAGTTAACTCTTTTCTTTTAGATCTAGAAGCAAGTTTATTGACAATATTATCAATTGCATTGATTGTTTTAATGGCCTTTTCATTTAAATCATTGTTGTCATTAAAAATAGAATGCCAATTAATAGAATCTATGTTAGCTAAATATTGATCCTTATTAAATTTACTGTAATCTCTAATATAAAGATTAGTATTAAATCTTTTGACTGATGTATTTAATAAACAAAAAATAGGCAAATGATCAGAAATATCAACTGTAGCAATGCCAGCTGCATGTAGTATCTTGAATAGGCGCATTTGTATAAATGTGATCAATTAAGGTTGCTGAATGGTCAGTTAATTGTGTTGGTTTAGTAATTAATGGAAGAAAGCTATTAGTATAAAGCATATCAAGGTATTCTTCAGTCTGCAAATGATCTATATACTTAAGGAAATTAATATTCATATCTCCTAAGATATAGACTTGGTATTTTTGTTGATTAAATTGCTTAATAAGTTCTTCTAACCGAATAATAAATTCCGATAAGTTAGATTTGGGGTGCATGTCTATAAATGCATCCAATCATAATATTTACTTTCCCTGCACCTGTATCAAGTTCTGTCCAGCATGATTCAACTTGAGCGAGGTTGTAAATTGTATATCTGGTCTTGGGATTGATTTCAGTTGCTTAGAAATATATATTCCAGCTCCACCAGCCATAGTGACTGAATCAGTGTGAAGAAAATTATAATTAACTAGGTTAATGTTGGATATGGTTTGGTCGTTTAATTTAGTTTCAGTTACAGCTATAATATCAGGTTTTCTGTTGAGAGAGAATAATATGTCATTCAAAAGAGTTAAATTATTTGTTAAGCTTCTGACATTGCAGTGGAAAAAGGATAAACTATTAGAATTAGATCTATCTAGGACATTATTTAGTTGAGCTAGAGAATAATAGTTTGAGACTGGAGTAGTAAGTATTAAGTCAGGGTCTACATCGTCAAATTTATCAGGATTAGGAGATAAGTTGTATAGATCATTGTCTATTATATTAAGATCAAAGTGCCAATGACCGGTTACTGCCTGAAAATCTCTTTCACTAAGATTGTGAAATGGTAGGTGAGATATTAAGTCAAATGAAATTTGAGTTTGGGTTGCAGCCATCATGTTGTATTACATAATAATCTTCTAAATAAATATAAATATCAAAGCATTTGAATGGACAGTACTTCATTCAAAGCAACAGTCTTTTAACCTAATGCATATACACCTTAAATTTCAAACAAGGTTGATCAGAACGAAGAACTAACTATAAACAATGAACAATAAGGCCCTATGGTTCAATGATTCAAAGAAAATAGAACTATTGTTCAATGCTCGTAGTTAATTCTTCGTTCTGATCAACCTATTTTGAAACAGGCGTATTCTAAACACATTAACTGGGACTGGTCCTGGAAATTAGGGGGGTGCAAAATGAAGATTTATGGGACATTTTCATTGAGGACTTCTGTCAATCTATCTCCTCTCTCCCCCCCCCCCCCCCCCTCCATACACCATTGTACTGTAACATAGGTACATACATCATACACATCATGTCCTGTTGGGATAATGCTGGAGTATTTGGTCCTCAGAGGTTATACACTCCTGGTCCACTTTTTCAGTCTGACTAGCAAAACAAAACAAACCATTGCATCACTTCTTTCTTTGGTCATTAAACATTGTGGACTAGATCCCTCCTGTTATAAAGGGCACATTTTTTGAATATAGGGGCTTAAGCTGCCTCGCATGCCGCAGATCAAGGGCTATCTGATGCCCAGATAAGATTACTCGGGCATGTGTTTTATTATTGGAAAATATTTATGACTATCAAGTTGATCGTCATATTGGAAAAGTAAAAAGTAATTAACGCTGCATATAGGTTAAATGAATTATTATTGCTTTACAGAAATTGCTCTGACTCACTGAAGACCAGTTTAGCTTTGGCACTTCGTCACTCAAGAGAACAGGCCCAGAAAACTTATGACAAAAGGACGAGTGCAGAGAAAAAAGATGAAGCGGTTGCATTTGCACGTCAATGTTCAGAAACCATTTCTCAATCCGAGGTCAATCGAGAAGAGCCCCCCCCAAGACCCTCGAAAGAACGAGAGTTCCAGCCTGGTCAATTCGTTGCTCTTGTTGAAGAAGGGAGCACACTGAAAGAACCAAAGTTGTTGGTCGGTAGAGTTCAACACTATGTCAGTGACATAGACGTGTCTTTGCTTTGGTACAAACAGACAAATTCAAACAGGTACAGCCTCGAATTTGATGGATCACCATGGATTGAGTCGACTCATAGCTTGCATGCTGTCAAGATGACTCAAGCAAAAAACAATTCAGGCCAATATTTGCTGTCAACATCTGCCAGGACAATTCACAAGGCTGTCAAGGGAATGTAGTTCATGCATGTACATCAAAACAGTAGTGTAGGTGTAGCTTGCTTGCTGTGTTTTTTCTTCCAATATCAGCAGCAGAAAACAGACAATAATAATAATAGTGTCCAGTATTTTGATGCAGATCAGTTGTCCATTAATTGTCATTGTGCTGGTTAGAGTTATAATGTAGTGATTATAATTTGGATCAAGACCTTGATTTATGCAATTTAAATGCATGGTGGCACAAACTCTGATTTGGAACATATATGCCTTAATCTGCACTCAGACGAGTTGATGCTCAGACTCCAGAAAGAGGCAGTAACATTAGTTGTTTATACTGTGTGCAGACCTTAATTATGCAATATTCGGGACTATTGCACTTTTCATCTACACTGGTCAGCAAAATTGAGCACTCAGGTCAGCACATAAGAAAACCAACCTTGTCAGATAAAACCACGTAAAAAGTGAAATGTGAGTGTCATAGCTTTCGATTGAAGGGCTGTGTGCAAAATGGGTGTAAGTTTCTTTCCAATGCAAAATTTAGAACGTGATCAGGAGTCACGTACGCCCTTGTTGCACGCAACCCTTCGATTGCTACAAAGTAATTAGACTGCATTCTTTTGAAGTTTTATAATTTCTGTTTATATTGACTGTTTTACAAAGCAGAAATGAACAAAACAAGACAAAAGGCTGCCAAGTCAGACCGACCCATTGATTTTGCTTTCATGCATGATTCGAACCCAGTACCCACTCCAGGGTATTGCACCCATTAATGATCCATGATAATTATTTGTTCCATTACATTTATGAACCATTGTCCTGATAGGTATCCTTATAAGTTCTGGAAACAGGATTGAGAGAGAGAGAGAGAATCTCAAGGGTATGTCAGGGATTATTATTGCAAACTAATTTATGCCCCATTCACACCAACTAAAACTGTTTGTTTACCTAACCCCTATATATCTTGAATGTGCTTTAAGTAACACGGGGTAAACGTTACATCGAACTGTCAGCTTGTTTAGCCATGCAGGTACTCTAGCTATCAGATCAGGTTGCAACTATATAGTTTGCATCAGCAAGTACAATGTGGTAACATATATATATTATTTTAAACTTGTTTCTAAATTAAACAGATTTTAAATGATGATTTAAAGCTTTGGTGTGAATGGAGCATTATAAGTCATTGTAAAAATTATTGTATGCTCAAAAGTGAAATCAATTGAAATAAACTTTAATGATTGTCTAGCTTCAACAAAAAAGTTGTTGTGTACTTACTCTCGCACAGTTTTGGCCAGTTTTACCCACAGGGTACAAGCTTATTTTAATGGGTGGTATAATGAGCAAACTTCAAAATGCTCTTTTAAAAAAAAAATCCCAATCTATTGAAGGTTCAAACAGGTTCTTATAATCTTGCAGATATTTATGACGTGGGAAAACAAGGGACAGAAAATATGAGCCTTCATGAGAATGCAATTAGGTTTTTAAAGAAAAACATGGCCTAGCTAGGGGGGGGGGGGTCAACTCAATGTAATTATAACCAGGTTTTAAAATCGGATCAAAATAATAATAAAGCCATTTTGTAAACATGGAGTGTGCAAATTGACACAAATTCAGTGCTAATTAATTTAAAACAAAAAATGCCACATTGAAATTATTGTGTTTCCCAAGTTTTAGGGTATTTGAGCAGATATAAGTACTGATCATGAATGAGAAGTGGTTCAACTCTTGCCGTTCAGTTCTTTTTTACTCCAACTGTCCATCTCAAACCCTATAAAGGGAACCCCAACTGTTGAAACTTGTAAGTTGCTGTTCAGTTGTTGGCAATGTGGTCTAAATTAAAAATATGTTGAAAAAATTGGAAAATACATTTTAGTTACCCAAAAAAAATTGATACAAGTATGACCGTGTCTGGGTTTGGGTGCTTCAATTTGGGTGCTGCCATCTTGGCTCTGGTGACGTTTCACGGCTGTCCCTATTGTCAAAAACAATAGACCTTTTGTTGTGTAACAATAGGGACAACCGTGTGACGTCATCAGATCAAAGATGGTGGCGCCCACACCCAAAATGGCTCATACTTGTATCCAATTTAAAAAATGTATATGTGGAAATATTTTTTTCAAATTTGTTCAACATATTTGAGAGAGAGAGAGAGAGAGAGAGAGAATCTCAAGGGTATGTCAGGGATTATTATTGCAAACTAATTTATGCCCCATTCACACCAACTAAAACTGTTTGTTTACCTAACCCCTATATATCTTGAATGTGCTTTAAGTAACACGGGGTAAACGTTACATCGAACTGTCAGCTTGTTTAGCCATGCAGGTACTCTAGCTATCAGATCAGGTTGCAACTATATAGTTTGCATCAGCAAGTACAATGTGGTAACATATATATATTATTTTAAACTTGTTTCTAAATTAAACAGATTTTAAATGATGATTTAAAGCTTTGGTGTGAATGGAGCATTATAAGTCATTGTAAAAATTAATGTGTGCACAAAATTGATATCAATTGAAATAAACTTTAATGATTGTCTAGCTTCAACAAAAAAGTTGTTGTGTACTTACTCTCGCACAGTTTTGGCCAGTAGAATTAGTTATTGGAAACCGGCTAGCATGCAGATAGGTGAAAAGAATTGCAATGCCCCACAGGGTACAAGCTTATTTTAATGGGTGGTATAATGAGCAAACTTCAAAATGCTCTTTTCAAAAAAAAATCCCAATCTATTGAAGGTTCAAACAGGTTCTTATAATCTTGCAGATATTTATGACGTGGGAAAACAAGGGACAGAAAATATGAGCCTTCATGAGAATGCAATTAGGTTTTTAAAGAAAAACATGGCCTAGCTAGGGGGGGGGGGGGGGGGGGGGGTCAACTCAATGTAATTATAACCAGGTTTTAAAATCGTATCAAAATAATATTGAGCCATTTTGTAAAGATGGAGTGTGCAAATTGACACAAATTCAGTGCTAATTAATTTAAAACAAAAAATGCCACATTGAAATTATTGTGTTTCCCAAGTTTTAGGGTATTTGAGCAGATATAAGTACTGATCATGAATAAGAAGTGGTTCAACTCTTGCCGTTCAGTTCTTTTTTACTTCAACTGTCCATCTCAAACCCTATAAAGGGAACCCCAACTGTTGAAACTTGTAAGTTGCTGTTCAGTTGTTGGCAATGTGGTCTAAATTAAAAATATGTTGAAAAAATTGGAAAATACATTTTAGTTACCCAAAAAAAATCGATACAAGTATGACCGTGTCTGGGTTTGGGTGCTGCCATCTTGGCTCTGGTGACGTTTCACGGCTGTCCCTATTGTCAAAAACAATAGACCTTTTGTTGTGTAACAATAGGGACAACCGTGTGACGTCATCAGATCAAAGATGGTGGCGCCCACACCCAAAATGGCTCATACTTGTATCCAATTTAAAAAATGTATATGTGGAAATATTTTTTTCAAATTTGTTCAACATATTTTTAATTCGGACCACATTGCCAACAATTTAACAGCAACTAATTATTGGATTATATTTCCACACTCGGCCACAGCTCATAATGTGAATCAAATGCTGGGGGGGTTAGGGTATTTAGAAAGGGCCTTTCAAAATATCTCTAACAGATGCACCTAATGGCTGATTCATTCGAGTATTTTAAGGGGGTAATTACTCACTCAAGTGAAAAGTTTAGTATTAAAAGGTATATGATTTAAGGGTTACCATTTCTGTCCAAAATGGTACATAAAAGGGTAAGGGTTTGGACCTCGGTGTGTGGAGCCTCCCAGTATAAAACTTTGTTGAGAGTACCCCTCCCCTCTCCTCCTTACCCCCCGGTGAAATCGGGAATTTTCTGTTGTTCCATATTCTCTTGAGAATCATTAAACAGACTTCTAATTAATTTAGATAACAATTCTGTCAAATCACCGACATGTAGAAAGCCCAAAATTTAAGATAGACGTTTTATAGTATATTTGTCTCTACCAGCAAGTTTTTGTATAATAAATTATTATTGCCTGTTTGACGTCATGACATTAGCACATTTGTCATATAAACCTTCATAACTCAGAGATGCAATATGGAGATGCCATATTTTACTATTATTTTGAACTACTTAGTTGATGAAGAATCGCTTTTAACGATAAAAATGGGCTTATGCACTTTGACGAAGTAGTGGTTAGAGGGTTGATGTGGCTTAAAATTCTTGAACGGTTTACTCAGTCAGAGGCAAGCATATTTGACCTTGAAAGTTGGCATAGATGTGTATTTTGTTTTGATAACTTATTAAGAGTAGTTAAATATGGTAAGTATTCCCCCATGCAATTAAACCATAGGTGAAGAAGGGATATTATATATACTCATTATTGTATATTATGTAATATAAATAAACTGAAATATCCATATTTATACACATGAAACGAAATGACCAAGGTATAACAATTCCTCTAGATATTTTCTTTAGAATTTCTCGAGTTTTAGTTTTCCATGACAAATGTGAATCAATAAGGATTCCAAGGTGTTTTACCGCTATTCTTCTGTGATGTCGTGTTTGGTTGTTTTTATGTCCGAATTTTGTTGGGGTGGGGGATGAAAAATTACGAACTTCTACAGCTCAACCACAAATTAATAGTATGTTAGCATGTTTCTATTAGAAAAAGAAGAAAACCAAAACTGGGTGGATATTAATTAAATCGATCGTCTCCTATGGTGTTTTTATTATTATTATTATTATTTAAAAATATATTACCAGGCAACTTTCAGCGACTCCCAGTGTGCGCGACGTAATGTTACAATGATAACCGGCCAATATTTATTGTCACTACATTCCTTTTTAAAATAAATTTATATCATTTTTACGACCATTGTAAATTCTTTTTTATTTGCTTTGGACAACATGATTCACAATTTCTTTGGAAAGGTTGTCGAGTTCTTTCTTTCCACACTGCGCGCAAATTAAAGGACGCGCTAAGGGTATTTTCCCACGCACCTTCCTTATATGGCAAAACAAACGTACAATCTGTCAGACGTCATGTGGGCGTACGTGTCGGACGTGCTGGATAAATTTAGAAATAACTGCGTACGTGAGTAGCTATGGGGAAAACCCCGCCCAATCGACTACGTATAACACGGGAACTGATCACCTGCTCTTGAGAACATCGGAGAAGCGAACATGAGTGGGTTTGTATTGGACGAATGCGAGGCGCCAGAGTCTGAACGGGAGTCGAGCGAGGAGGAAGACGAAGGATGCGACAGTCAGTCACGCCAATTTATTAGTACTAGTCAAGGTGACAGCCAAGGAAGTTCTGGGACACGCAGGTATCGTAAATCGCCTTTTTCACCAAATATCCCAGTGGATGTAAAACTGCCGTTCGCACGCGTGCAGGTGTTTATTTAGTACACAGCTATATTGGTTAACCGAAGAAACAGTGTGTTGGTAAATCTGCTTGTCTTTTATTTATGGCTGTCGGTTTGCTGCCGTACCTTCCAAAGATTACAGACGTTAAATACATTTTTGTATTGTACTAGCTGACCAACTAACCCTGGGTTTCTTGGTAACGCTGATTTTCCTGGATAGTCGCATGTTAGGGGGTTATTTTTATTTTTTATTTATTTTTTATTTTTTCTCTAAATGCTCGTATTCGTTCTTCTTGCCTGTCAGTAACAACGATATCGCGCATTTTCTTGTTTTTGTTCACGCGTCAATTCATTTCAGTGATGACGATGCATGCTAAAGGTCGGCACGCACGAAGGGACAAGTCCCAGGGGAAAATCCCTTGTTGCGTACACACGAAGGGACAATTCCCCTCGTGTGGACTAGGAAAAATCTGGTCATTTTGTCTCCGGGACTTGCCCCCTCTCAATTCAAACCAGTTTGATTTGAAGGGAAAAGTCCCGGGGACGAAATGTTGTCCCCGCGACAATAGTTGTCCTAGTTCAGACGAGGGGACAAGTGAGCGACCTTAGTGGTGGAATGTTCTTTCAACAGGCAGTTGGATCGCGCTGCTGAAAATGCCTTGCAGTATGAAGAAGATCGTTTGGCGGAAGAAATTGTGCGACATTCGAGGGGGCACGACCGTCGTCGCCGCCGCGACACACATCTCGAAAGCGGCCCCGAAACGGCACCAGTTCCAGTGCTACACTCTTCCAGTGATTCCCTGCCGGAACCAAGAGCGTTTTTTCCCTTGGCGCTCAGCCGCTCGTCAGGGCAGCGAAACCAATTCAATTTTCAGCTGCGACTGTTCGATTTGCCTTGCGTCTTGAAGTACGATTTGCTGACAGATCGGCCCTTCGAAGAACCCAGAGAGTTTTCCACATTCAAAGATCTGGACGGCTACATTCAAGCGTTCTTAGATGGCTTCACCCCAAACTCCCCTGAAGACGACGACAGCCGAGAAGCCACCATCGATAAAGAACAGCTCTTCCGCGAGTCAGGTTGGCGACTCATTAGTTCCTGTAAAGAATCAACTCGAATCGCTTGATTAAGGTGTGCCGACCTCTTGTGGCAAGCGAGTATAGCGGCCGACGTTTCGAGCGCCATGCAGTCCTTCGTCAAAAGGGCCTTTTTACTCTGAAGTAGCGCTCGAAACGTCAGCTGCTACTCGCTTCCCACAGAGGTTGGCACACCTTCATCGATTTGACTGACTGGATTATACAAGTGTTCAAAAATAGAAAGGGCCAGTTGATATGGAGTCGCGATGTACCCCACCCAGCTTGCTTTATGTAGCATACCGTTTGCGATCGGGCAACGCTTTCTTTCGTGACGTTCTGGGCATTCATTTGTCTTGTATATAGGTCCCCTCTGCTATGCATATATATATATATATATATATATATATATATATATAGTTTAAAGTGCACCCAACGTTTATTTAGTTCTCACAAATAGAGCGGTTTTCGATCGAGTGTCTATAGAAAAACCACAACCAAAGTAATTGCAGAGCCAATCGCAGGTGCGCAAGTAAAACAAGAAAATGGCCAACGGAAGGAAGCGCAAAACTCGGCGATCGATAACTTGCCCAAAACGTGATTCGTTTTAGCTAAGAACGTTTTCTCAGGAAATAGATCACGTGTTTGCTGTCGATATTCGATGGAAAACCGCTCTGTTGATTCTACGTGTCAAAGGAACGGTTGAATGGTAAAATAGTTCTTTGCGCCGTCAACCCAGGAATCGTTTATTACACATGCAATGACACAACCATGCCGGTATAGATATAAATGACTTTTCGTAACGGTCAGTACTTTGTATCGGTGATTTTGCCACATACCTCACAACAAATTCGTAGTTTCGTTCACAAGGAAACCGCCAGTAAATTCCTGGGTGGACGTCACATTCATTGGCATGTTGGAAATATACGAATAGAGTGGATGTGACACGGCCGCGCGGAGATACGGATTTGATCTTCGAGTGTTGGCGAACGAACACGAGAAAATACCATTGGTGCTGATGTCCAAGCGGCCGTGTAACGTTCTGTTCGACATATCATTATCGAAGAAATACCAGTGTTCGTCTCTTACGAAAGCATCTATAAACATAAATGGAACTCGGTGATTTTCTTTTCTTTCTAGAAAGAAATAGACACTGGTATTTTCATCGATAAGGCCATGTTAAACGTTGTAGGAGATACGCGCGCTGTTATTGACTGCGAGTTTTCGTTTCGTTTCGTTACTAAAGGCGAGTGTTTGGGTGCACGACTCCAAACGGGCAATCGGCTTTGGGATGCCAACCTGTGGAAAGTGAAGCTCGACGTATTCGGTAACATTATGGTACTGGACGCGCCCTCGTTCTCAGATGCGAGCGTGGTGTTCGCGCACGGCTGGCCGCGGAAGCTCGTGGGAGAGGCACACGGCGGGTTTCTGCCAGGCAACATAACTTGCGCTGCAAAAATAAGCAATCTGCTTCAGCGCTCCTCCGCAAAGGCAGACGTCGCCGCATTTTGCAGCACCGACTGTGTACGCGGGGCTGGTCTGACGCTGGCGGACCTGCTCTACTGCCGCAAAGCTGCCCTACGTTGTCTACACACGCTTGAGCGCATGTCAACTAGGCTATTGGAGTGCACCCTCCGCTTTGGCTTGAATTTCGTGAGTCTGGATCCCGTTCGCAACACCGACCACCTGCTCGCTTTAAATGACAGGCTCTTCGTCCCATTCTGGGACAAACGACTTGGCAGGGGTAGTGGCGGCGATAGAGAAGATTGGTGTCCGCCCATCGCACACGAAGAAGAGATAGAGTTGACCGAGCAGGACTCGCTCGTGATACGTCGCATGAATGGTGGGGATTCGGGCAAAGGGGACCCAGAGGGCTCGCTCGAACACGCCATTCAAGCCATGGAGCAAAGTTTCGTCGACCACACGCCGCTTGTACGTGTGGAGACGCAGGGCCGGCCGGTTCCGCCGCCCCAAGGGTCGGAAACGGTCTTGGGCTTGGGCCCCTCGAGGGATGACGACCCAGAACCGACAGCAGGCGAAAGCGCCAGGCGAAAGCGCCGCAAAGGATCGTCCAGCTCGGCCGGTACGAAGCGTCCTAGGGGAGGCAACATGGCCCTGACGAGCCTAAGGGACGCAAACGACCAACGCAGGGAAATGGAACAACGCCTGCCACGACAACTCTTCCACGACATAGCTGGTCGGTTTTACTTCGACTGCCTGCCAAGTCGCTTACAAGTCGAGGCCACCCGGACGTTTCTGCTCGACACTGTACCCTGTCCTGCCCAGGTATGTAGCGCAACTCTTCGACGTACCTGAAATAAATAGGGCGAGAAAATAAAGATAAAAAAAACCCAAAAAAACACAACAACAACAACGCATAGATGAGTACACTTAAAACGTTGAGGTACCAAAGGCGATTGACGGTACTGGCAGAGCGCCTAACACAACTACAAAAGCATTCGTTCAAACACGCGGCCTAACGCGAATTTTCGGCTAAAGACGCCTATTAAGTTTCGAGGGTCCCAGCTGGGGAATATAGCCTTGGGACATTGAAAGTTTGCCACAGTGTCTATTTATCAAGTGCTGGCAGACTTTGGCAATGTTGGGCTGAAATCGCCGGTACGTATGCACACTAAACTACTTCGCTTTGGCCGTTGTTCGTGTTTGGTTTTCGAACGCACGCAATCGTATGATTTCGGACAGACTTGCGCTCACGACTAGCGTTACGTGTACCGACGTTTTGGTGTCGCCGTGACAATGCGACGGGTTAAAAAGTAAAATCGCTAATCGGCGAAGCGCAAATGCACTGTTAGATCGTGCGAAGTAAACTGAACCGTCTTCTCTTACCTTTTTGTCTACCGTAGCAGGAGCGCACAGAGCGGATGGCGGCCGTCGATACGAACACCACGACCCTAGTAGAAGTACTGTGGGAACATTGCATGACGGAATGCACGTGTCTCGAGGGAAGTCCCCTTGCGCCGGAAGACGGCGATACCCAGGACAGCAGCCAAGACGTTTCCTGTCCGTTCAAAGCCATGGGTGCCGGAGGAAACCCCCTCGAAGAGAGCGTCGCCGCTTGTGCAAGCCAGCATTGCTTTCCATGCGAGTTCTTTAGCGCCCTCAAAGAGCGCGCCACAAGGAAAGATGCACATCTCGTGATAGGCAGAAGCGTTGCGCGCTCTTTCGCCCGGCGCATGTCGTTGGCGCTTCCCGTCTCAAACTTGCTGGACGCTTGCGAGTTGGCGCACGGAGTCGGCTCCGAATTTTGCAGAATCGTCAAGGACTACTTGCAGAGAATTCTTGACTGCGAAAGCGAACTGCTCGCTCGCATTAGGGCTTGTGGACGCTTGATTAGCCTCTGTCCGGCGCTGGAGAATCTTTCGTTGGACCGCGGTTTCGGGCAGTTTTGGGAACGCGTACGAATGTTTAGTAGGGCGGTGTGCAGGCAACCCGACGTCGTGTGTTCCTACCTTTCTCTTGGGTGGTTGAAGCTGACCATTGCGAGGTCTGGCGACGAGTACGACGAAGAACAGCGCACCATTCTGGACAGATGGTTCGACGTGCTGTCTGGTCCCACGGCGGACGACTCCACCGCACTCTGGGATGGTCAACAATCGTTCTGGGAAGTAGCACATTCCATGCGCGCTTCTACTGAAAATGAAATCGAACTGATTGGCACCGCAGGATCGGAGACTCACGCTGACACTGCCTGCAACTGAAACCAAAGCGTCTGGTGTCACATATGCAAGGCTTCACTTGGCTTTAATGGCACGCAGAAAGTCCTTGGCTCCAAAGCAACAATTGAACATTACCGAAAGAAACAGAGGATGTTGTGACGTGGCCGCGCGGAGACACGCAACTTACCTTCGAGTGTACGTCTATCTTGATAACCGCGCCGCAGCTCAGCTCATGCCGGCAGCGAACGAGCGACGGAGTTATCAAGTTAAACACGAGAAGATAAATTCCGTATCTCCACCACCGAAAACCTCTTGCCAAAAACTAATTCCCGGCTTTTCCAAACTAAAATTCTCCATTATTGAAATTGAACTGCCTTGTTTGTTTAAGCTGCAGTTGTTGGCAACAAAGTTTCGTACCGAGAGTCTGACCCCCGTAGGAGACAGTTGGGGGGAAAAAACGGGAAATAGTTTGGGAGAGGCATCCGTAATTTACTTGAAACTGTGCGCCCGCGCTAGCTCAGAGGCCTGATTTTGATTTGGATTTGGATCACTTCGTTAGTCTACGATTTTTGATCAGTGCTACTTTGTCCGCACTGTTTGAGGTTAGTCAGTACGTAGAGCGGCTTAATCTTACGAGTGGGCGCAAGTTACGGCACGGTTCAGTAGTAAACTGGCGGACATATACGGCCCGCTCCGGCTATTGTTTGTTGTATTAAGTCGTCCTTGCCTATGGTTATTGACTATTTATGATATATACGTGTTACAGTCTTTCACCTCAACTGCACTTCGAATCTCACTGTCGAGCGAGTGAAATAAATTGCTGTTAAGTTATTGTCACTTCCTTCGTTTTCTATGTATACCGACCGACGACCAATTCCAAACGATCGTTGCTAAAAGTACACACGAGTACACCCGAGCTTGACTAGTTAAACTTGTCGAAATGGATCCTATATTGATTCTAACTAAAGGTTGCATCGTACTAGCAATAGTTTATATCAATAGCAAACACTATATACTAGCTCCTAGGTTAGTCGTCTATGTATCCCCGTCAGGTTACGCGTAGGTTACTCGTGCGTATTCGTGTGTCAGCTTGTAACAGCAACCCGTCAACCCGTCGCCTTAAAGTTTAGCCGGAAGACGTTTAATTTCCTCCAATTTTTCAAACTATTATTAAATACGCCGATTTGCACTGCGGTTCCAAATGTCGTTTGTAAAGCAAATCGTATGTTCGGAACCTTATCAATCGTGCCTGTTTCGTAGCTATTGTTTTTGGCTCTTCCTATTGATAATTTGTTCATGAAACTAAGACTTCATACTACTTTTATTTCAGAATAATCATAATTATCACCCGGTGTTTCCGTAGTCTAAAACACAGACAAATCCCATGTGAGGGAGGCTCAATGCCACATAACAATGGATTTTGTCGTACTTTTTACACGGATCGTTACTTAAATATATTTAAACGCAGCTGCATGACATTTCCTTTATATTCCTTTGTCGCATCGTTGTTGTTTTTTTGTTGACAGACAACGGTTTCTGATAAACAAGACAATGGTGGAGACTGTAAAAGTACGGAAAGCATGTATAGTAATAGAAAATGTACAGGGGCGGGATCCAGGATTTTGTGAAAGGGTTGTTTGCAAAAGGACTTTTTTTAATCTAGAGATTTTAAAAATGAATTTACAGTGATTTACAGGAATCAAGTGGGTGTTGCAATCCCCGAAACCCCTCCCCTGCACCGCTAGTGATGTGCTACAGAAAATGTATTTTTTTCAAATAATGGAATAACAGATTTAAGCTTATGTATATTCAATTTATCAATGCCACCTCCCAATTGAAAATTCTGAAGCACATGCCGGGACCATAGGGGCGGGTATTGTAACAGCCAACTCTCCCCCATGGGCGGGGAAAAGGGCAAAATGTAACACTGTATAAATGTTACATTCCCCGCTATGTCCCCGGGGTCAGGGGGCCCGCGGAGTTTCAATTGACTAGTGCATCATTTATGCCCGATCACTATAAACCGGCGAAGCACGTTAATATTAAAATATTGCCCACACAAATTTAGTATCACACAATTCCAAGCTTACACTTACAACTCTTTCTTTTCCAAACACCGCTACGACATACATATATTTGGTTAATTACTGATTATAAACCTACCGCCATGTACTGAGCGATATATAGAGTATGAAATAGAGTCGTTCTTTTGGCCTAAACAGTTATGTCACCTCTACATTCTTCCTGTCTAGTCGCCACATCTCCAAAACCTTCAAATTAGCCTTCCATTTCGCATCAATATGGCACCATATCAACCCAAATGGCATCGTTACCGTTCCAGGCCATCGTCTGTCCAATAAACCACAGGTATCTCACACATTTAATCCTACGCCTCACCAATACCTTACCTTTAAACCGCTATACTCAATCCTTAAACCTTCAAAGCTTCAAGAAACATAGGCAGGCGCGAACTACAACACAACCCCTTTACCGCGAATAGTCGCACTTGGCAAAAGATGCTGTATTTCTAGCCAAATAAGCAATTAACATTCGGACCGGAAGTATGGCGTTATGTACACGTTACCACCAACGCTCAAGTAACGCAGTGCAGTCACGGATTACCTTGAACCGCTATACTCAATTCTTAAACCTTCAAAGCTTCAAGAGACATAGGCAGGCGCGATCTACAACACAACACCTTTACCGCCAATAGTCGCACTTGGCAAAAGATGCTGTATTTCTAGCCAAATAAGCAATTAACATTCGGACCGGAAGTATGGCGTTATGTACACGATACGGACACACGCGCGCTCTCGACTAGCTTGTTTGCCACGTGTTACGGCAGGCAATCAAACTGTAAATAACAATGCAGCTGATATAAAAACAACATTCATATTTGTTCTTGGACTGAGATTATCTCATCCCCGAAGCTCTCGGCAACTGTTCTCTTGTGTCCGCCGACGAAATATCAGGGCATATTTCCACGCCACAAATAGGTCATTGTATTTATCTATTTAACTTATGCAAATATTTATACACATTTTAGCCATACCTGATTTAGCACTACATCAGTTCATCGCCAACAAAAATAATAGACAACGGACATATCCAACGAACAGATCTAAAGGGGCCCCAAAAAAGAGAAATTGCAATCAGTTTCAGTTCAAATGGCCGAAATTCTCGCCTTTTTCACCGCCACTTAACTTACCACATAAACTCAACACTTACAAATAAGAAACATGTACCAGCGCGAACCTAGAGTCCTATAGAACTACGGGCACAGTTTTTTAGCTCCTCAAATGACCCTCTTCCCACGAAAAAAGCAGAAATAACATTCTCGACCCAGATCTACTCCGACACAGGTAGCCCGCACAAACGTAAACAAACCTAGTCTTCCCGCCTACCATCATGCATCAGTCAGCGCACGTGCTAAAGCCAAAATCTTCATCGCACTTCGCGTGATCGGTCGAGGAAATGGACGAGAGCAGGTCTTTCGCCTCTCCACAGCCGAAGATAGTGAATTACGAATCGTCGGAGGGGGAACAGTCCGTAGGAGATACAGCTCCAGTACAGGGCAGTTTTGCCAACGACAGCACAAGCGAAAGTGAGCCCGATGTGTATGTGCCATCAGCAAATCCTCACCTCGACATTGTGCCCGAATATTCCTCCGACTTCTCCTCTTCCCTAAGCCCTCCATATTCTCCTAGTTCGGACGAGGACAGCAGTAGCACTTCCTCTGATAGTGTGGTGGAATTGGAGCATAAGCTAAGCGACGTGGAACAAATTTTCAATGAAACAAAGCCCATCCAAGCCAAAAGCGTATCACTTCCTCTCAGCTCTCAAGAAGATCATCACCAAAGACCTTGCAAGAAGCAACGAAAGAATAGTACTGCATACGCGCTAACCCTTGATCAGATGCCATATACAGTCTCAAAATTGCTCTCAGATGCCAATAACTTTTTCACAAAGACTCTCAATTTAGAACGTCTCGGTCCACCTATATCCAACGCCACCTTCTCCAAAGTTCAAGAGAGAATATGTTGTAAGTATAGCTTCATTTGTTTGGTACGTATTGCAAGATTGTAGGTTCCCTTCTAGCAGAGATCTCTTCGAAAGGGAAGATACCTCTGCAGGTATACAATGCTTTCTCTGTCGTGCATGTGTTGGGTTACCTAGCAACCCTTATTGTTATAATCTCCCTTTGACATATGGTCTCAAAAAGTGTAAGCAATATGTAACCATGAGCTCCAAGTCGATCTACCGACCTTTGGAATGAATCACAGCTAATTTTAATATTATTTTTCTTTCATTCCTTCTATATTGTCAGGCTACTTAGGATATCTGCACTCGGAACGAAACATGCCCTTGGGCAGTCTTGGCGACTCCGTCTTCCAAAATTCAAGCTGCATAGAAGGGTATCTGATTTACTTAACTGTGAGTATATAACCTAGCTAACATTCGATCACCATGCCTCTTTGATGCTAAATCCCCCTATAAGCAGAACACTTACTGTGGGACTACTTGTAATTATTGGGGTACGTAATTATTGCATTGTAGAACAAAAACAAAGAATTTGAACTTAATTGGTCACTGTGAATGATGAGAAGAGCCATTTATTCATTTTAGAGCCATTCATTTGTTTACTGACAGGCTTAATTCTCATCACTTGTCATTTTCACTCAAACACACAGGACAGCAGGAAACTGAACCCAAGTACCGTTTCTAATCATGTGGGTGGTATTCTCTACATGCTCAAATATCTTCACCGGAGCTCGGCACCTTCCTACAGTGATGTTCCTCTCATCAATCAGCTGAGAAAAACGGCCACGCATTTACAGAAGCAAGGAGATTTGGAACGTCCCAGCACTACCCATGAACTAAAGGCAATGAACCGCTGGTTAGATTGGTACGTACTGACATTATCAATACGTAGTGTGCCAGCTAGCTTATAGCTGGTCAGTAAGTTATATAATCACGGCTGCAATAATAATAAAATTGTGCACAGTCTGCTGGCTGCAGTAAGTGGTGTTGCAGAGTGCAGAGAGAAAACAATATGACTGGGCATCATCGAATGATTTAGTAACTATTAGCTTAAGGACAGCATGCATGGTTACGAAAAAGAGAGCTCACATCGGACAAAACATGGCTTTGCTCTGTGAGATAGATAGATATCCCACGTGTTATTGTCCACACAGCATGATCACATGCATAATTTGTATGTTGAATGCCCAATACATTTATTTGCATGCTTCTGTCAGAATAAAATTGCATATTGTATAATAATTCAAATAATTGCACATTTGTATACTAATTTGAGTTTATATTATTTTGCAACTGAATTGACAAAAAGTTTCTAATGAAATGAAATTTCTCTATAGGGAACAGATTGTGGGGTGTATGACGATGCAACGGCAGAAATTTGAGATGGCTAAGGGACTAAGCAAGGCGAGAGAGTGCATGGATCTTGTGTTATTGGCAATGTACTGTGAATTACCACCGGCGAGAGCTCTGGAGATCAGAACGCTTCGCATCTGCAGAGAAAGTCCACAACAGCAATTCAATGCTAGGGATTTTACTGGGAAGAATGTCCTACTGCTCAATAGCAGTGGAAGTTTAACTCTACACTTTCAAGATTACAAGACAAAAAAATATTTTGGGCATGACCAGGTCACCGTGGAGGTAAGCAATATTGTCTGCTGTCTACATAAAGGGCCAAATTTTCAAATTAACTTTATTAAGTTTGTAAACTTAATAAAGTTAATTTGAAAATTAACGTTTTTACTACAAATTTCGATTCTGTATCAAGTGATCGTGCAGTTGAATGGTAGAATGGTTTTTTTTATTTGAGTGTGGCATCTGCATGTATGAGTCATAGAGGGCTCCAAAATGCCAATGAATTTGACGTCAACCCCAGAATAATTTATTATACAAAAACAATAACATGGTACATTGTAGACGAGATACATGCATGACCTTTCATAATGATCTATGATGTCATTGTAGATTACTGCAAATGTTCAATTAAAATCAAATAACAGTTTCATTCATAAGGAGAAATAAATTACAGTAATTTTCTGGGTTGCAGACCTCACATTCAGTGGCATTTTGAAGATGCAACCTTGTGGATGCATACAATACTCAAATCAAGAAACATTTCACCTGCAGTCAATATGTGACAGGGTGACTAACAGCTAGCAGAAGTGAAAAAAGCTTTGAATGATTAGTCCGACGTTTCTACATTGCAGGAAGGAAGCGAGCTGACCAGGATAATACAAGAATATCTAAAGACGTACAGAGCACAGCTATGCCATACAACAGATGACCAAAATTGTGTTTTTTTGGTGAGTTAAGAACACAAGTCAGATTGTTTACAAATCATGTCAGTTAATTATTACCCTGGAGTTGACTCATTTCAAATTATCAATGAATGATATTGGGCAGCTGTGTGCATGTGTTTCACCATTTCCAAACAGTTGTAACTGGCCTAATATATTGTGTATTAATTTAGGCTGAGGGTGAATACTCCATGTGACTCATTTTGTGTAGATGTCATTCACCCTGGTGCAGGGTGAAATAAAACAAGTGTTTGTTGTTGACTGTCAGGGACAAAATCTAGCCCTGATCATGTGGTTGATTCAATAGCATGCAACCCCTTGGGCAAGTTGTTAATTCCTGTAAAAATTAACCCCTTTGGAATGAATTTGACAAAATATTCACCCTCGAGGGTTAATATATTTCCACGTTAACCCAAAGCTTCACCCTTAAAGGTGAATGTTCATTCACATAATCACACCTTACATGTTATATGTAACCTTGTCTCTTTCTGTATTTCTCCCTTGACCAGGCATCTAGTGGAGCTCCTTTCTCTGGGCCTGCTTTCACAAAGCACTTGAAACGAGTCTTTTTCAAGCTTACTGGTGTGGAAATATCGGTCAATGGGCTCCGGTCATCGTTTGTTACGTATGCATACTCTCAACGGTGAGTTTTATTCTTCTAAAAACTTTTTAGCGGTAATTATTGCAGCAATAATAGACATGCTAGGTGAGAAGACCAATAAATATTTCAACCGCTCTAGCTTGATGCACATTTGTTGCCCCAATTCAGCTCACCTGACTTTTCCCTTGTGTAATATTTTCTTGTTTTTCTCTATCCCAAAGAAGAAATTAATGTACCATTACTTATCTTACTGGAGAACAAATTTTTTAAGCATTAAATGTCACATACAGTGTATGATCTCGATTGGGACAACAAATTATGTGTACAAGCTGGATCCATCCTTCTATTTTGGTCTGTGATTTTGAACTCAGTTTATTCAAAGCATACATTCAATTCAATTTTATTTCCACACTGTTTACATAATCAGGTAAGCAAAATCTAAAGTATTTTAAGATAAGTAATATAATAATATAGAATTAAAAGAGAGCTATGATAGGAATATGTGTGCAGTAGTCAAAGTAGCCGAGGCTTTCGAGTTGACTACTGTCTATGTGTAACTATAGATTATGAATATCTGAGCTCAGTATATACAATATAGCAGAAAAGGAGAAAAAGGAAAGAAAAGAAAGCATAAACATACAGTATTTGTGCAATAGCTAGATAATAATGAGATAACAATTAATCACTAAAATAATACAAGTAAATTAACAGAAATAAATATTTATATATACATTGAACAGACATTAAAGGTGATTATAATACTGAAAGATATAGCTGAAAAATATTAAGAAAAGTAATATCAGATTGCTATAGTATTGACACAAGTGGAGAGACATAATAAATATTGACTATTAAAGAGCATTCATTTGGTAGACTGTATGAATATTTAATATCAGGCAGACTGACAACTTAGAAGGTATGCTTTGTATTTTTGTTTAAATAATTTGCTGGGTAGGTTTTTAAGTCTATGAGGGACAGTTTCCCATATTTTCGAAGCAGAGTATTTAATGGTGAATTTACCATAATTTGTTCTGACTTTTGGTATGTAAAAATTGCTTTTAGCAGCATATCTGGTGTTATAATTGTGAACAGCTGAAACTGGAGTTAGGAAATTAGAAAATACAGTTGGAATTCCTAATGCATTATTGCTGATGGAGTGAGCAAAAACTGCAGACTTTAATTTGAAAATATTTTCTAACTTAAGGAGGCTGAGCATATTATAATATATGTCAGTATTGTCTCTGTTATGTGCAAAAAACATACTACGAATACATTTATTTTGCTTGGTACGAAGTTTTGTGAGTTTACTTTTATATGTATTACCCCAGCTCAAGACAGCATAATTCAGATATGGATAAATAAGTGAGTAGTAAAGCTGTTTTAGCATATGTAGATTCAGGTAATTTCGTAATTTATATAAAATGCCTAGGTTTTTTGCTATGCTCGATTGCATTAGCTAGGTTTGGGCCTATATTGGTAAAGTAGGAATTGAATTGCTCAGCAATATCTCGTTGGTTTGTGTATGTTTTTCCATTTATAACAAGTCTGGCTGGGCATAAGTGGCCTTTCATCTTACGCTTGATGAGCGTGCCTATTAATTTCCAGGTATGTTTCAGGTTGTCTTTATACATTTGAAATGATCTAGTAAAATAGTCTTTCTTAGATTTAGTTTTAATTCGGTTAAGCATGTTTGAGTATTGTTTGTATTTTTTAATTAGGGTAGTATTTTTAGATAAGAAGTGTGTACGATACATTTTTTGTTTAGTTTTAATTGATTTTAATATTCCTTTAGTGAGCCAGGGTTTAGTTAACTCTTTTCTTTTAGATCTAGAAGCAAGTTTATTGACAATATTATCAATTGCATTGATTGTTTTAATGGCCTTTTCATTTAAATCATTGTTGTCATTAAAAATAGAATGCCAATTAATAGAATCTATGTTAGCTAAATATTGATCCTTATTAAATTTACTGTAATCTCTAATATAAAGATTAGTATTAAATCTTTTGACTGATGTATTTAATAAACAAAAAATAGGCAAATGATCAGAAATATCAACTGTAGCAATGCCAGCTGCATGTAGTATCTTGAATAGGCGCATTTGTATAAATGTGATCAATTAAGGTTGCTGAATGGTCAGTTAATTGTGTTGGTTTAGTAATTAATGGAAGAAAGCTATTAGTATAAAGCATATCAAGGTATTCTTCAGTCTGCAAATGATCTATATACTTAAGGAAATTAATATTCATATCTCCTAAGATATAGACTTGGTATTTTTGTTGATTAAATTGCTTAATAAGTTCTTCTAACCGAATAATAAATTCCGATAAGTTAGATTTGGGGTGCATGTCTATAAATGCATCCAATCATAATATTTACTTTCCCTGCACCTGTATCAAGTTCTGTCCAGCATGATTCAACTTGAGCGAGGTTGTAAATTGTATATCTGGTCTTGGGATTGATTTCAGTTGCTTAGAAATATATATTCCAGCTCCACCAGCCATAGTGACTGAATCAGTGTGAAGAAAATTATAATTAACTAGGTTAATGTTGGATATGGTTTGGTCGTTTAATTTAGTTTCAGTTACAGCTATAATATCAGGTTTTCTGTTGAGAGAGAATAATATGTCATTCAAAAGAGTTAAATTATTTGTTAAGCTTCTGACATTGCAGTGGAAAAAGGATAAACTATTAGAATTAGATCTATCTAGGACATTATTTAGTTGAGCTAGAGAATAATAGTTTGAGACTGGAGTAGTAAGTATTAAGTCAGGGTCTACATCGTCAAATTTATCAGGATTAGGAGATAAGTTGTATAGATCATTGTCTATTATATTAAGATCAAAGTGCCAATGACCGGTTACTGCCTGAAAATCTCTTTCACTAAGATTGTGAAATGGTAGGTGAGATATTAAGTCAAATGAAATTTGAGTTTGGGTTGCAGCCATCATGTTGTATTACATAATAATCTTCTAAATAAATATAAATATCAAAGCATTTGAATGGACAGTACTTCATTCAAAGCAACAGTCTTTTAACCTAATGCATATACACCTTAAATTTCAAACAAGGTTGATCAGAACGAAGAACTAACTATAAACAATGAACAATAAGGCCCTATGGTTCAATGATTCAAAGAAAATAGAACTATTGTTCAATGCTCGTAGTTAATTCTTCGTTCTGATCAACCTATTTTGAAACAGGCGTATTCTAAACACATTAACTGGGACTGGTCCTGGAAATTAGGGGGGTGCAAAATGAAGATTTATGGGACATTTTCATTGAGGACTTCTGTCAATCTATCTCCTCTCTCCCCCCCCCCCCCCCCTCCATACACCATTGTACTGTAACATAGGTACATACATCATACACATCATGTCCTGTTGGGATAATGCTGGAGTATTTGGTCCTCAGAGGTTATACACTCCTGGTCCACTTTTTCAGTCTGACTAGCAAAACAAAACAAACCATTGCATCACTTCTTTCTTTGGTCATTAAACATTGTGGACTAGATCCCTCCTGTTATAAAGGGCACATTTTTTGAATATAGGGGCTTAAGCTGCCTCGCATGCCGCAGATCAAGGGCTATCTGATGCCCAGATAAGATTACTCGGGCATGTGTTTTATTATTGGAAAATATTTATGACTATCAAGTTGATCGTCATATTGGAAAAGTAAAAAGTAATTAACGCTGCATATAGGTTAAATGAATTATTATTGCTTTACAGAAATTGCTCTGACTCACTGAAGACCAGTTTAGCTTTGGCACTTCGTCACTCAAGAGAACAGGCCCAGAAAACTTATGACAAAAGGACGAGTGCAGAGAAAAAAGATGAAGCGGTTGCATTTGCACGTCAATGTTCAGAAACCATTTCTCAATCCGAGGTCAATCGAGAAGAGCCCCCCCCAAGACCCTCGAAAGAACGAGAGTTCCAGCCTGGTCAATTCGTTGCTCTTGTTGAAGAAGGGAGCACACTGAAAGAACCAAAGTTGTTGGTCGGTAGAGTTCAACACTATGTCAGTGACATAGACGTGTCTTTGCTTTGGTACAAACAGACAAATTCAAACAGGTACAGCCTCGAATTTGATGGATCACCATGGATTGAGTCGACTCATAGCTTGCATGCTGTCAAGATGACTCAAGCAAAAAACAATTCAGGCCAATATTTGCTGTCAACATCTGCCAGGACAATTCACAAGGCTGTCAAGGGAATGTAGTTCATGCATGTACATCAAAACAGTAGTGTAGGTGTAGCTTGCTTGCTGTGTTTTTTCTTCCAATATCAGCAGCAGAAAACAGACAATAATAATAATAGTGTCCAGTATTTTGATGCAGATCAGTTGTCCATTAATTGTCATTGTGCTGGTTAGAGTTATAATGTAGTGATTATAATTTGGATCAAGACCTTGATTTATGCAATTTAAATGCATGGTGGCACAAACTCTGATTTGGAACATATATGCCTTAATCTGCACTCAGACGAGTTGATGCTCAGACTCCAGAAAGAGGCAGTAACATTAGTTGTTTATACTGTGTGCAGACCTTAATTATGCAATATTCGGGACTATTGCACTTTTCATCTACACTGGTCAGCAAAATTGAGCACTCAGGTCAGCACATAAGAAAACCAACCTTGTCAGATAAAACCACGTAAAAAGTGAAATGTGAGTGTCATAGCTTTCGATTGAAGGGCTGTGTGCAAAATGGGTGTAAGTTTCTTTCCAATGCAAAATTTAGAACGTGATCAGGAGTCACGTACGCCCTTGTTGCACGCAACCCTTCGATTGCTACAAAGTAATTAGACTGCATTCTTTTGAAGTTTTATAATTTCTGTTTATATTGACTGTTTTACAAAGCAGAAATGAACAAAACAAGACAAAAGGCTGCCAAGTCAGACCGACCCATTGATTTTGCTTTCATGCATGATTCGAACCCAGTACCCACTCCAGGGTATTGCACCCATTAATGATCCATGATAATTATTTGTTCCATTACATTTATGAACCATTGTCCTGATAGGTATCCTTATAAGTTCTGGAAACAGGATTGAGAGAGAGAGAGAGAGAGAGAATCTCAAGGGTATGTCAGGGATTATTATTGCAAACTAATTTATGCCCCATTCACACCAACTAAAACTGTTTGTTTACCTAACCCCTATATATCTTGAATGTGCTTTAAGTAACACGGGGTAAACGTTACATCGAACTGTCAGCTTGTTTAGCCATGCAGGTACTCTAGCTATCAGATCAGGTTGCAACTATATAGTTTGCATCAGCAAGTACAATGTGGTAACATATATATATTATTTTAAACTTGTTTCTAAATTAAACAGATTTTAAATGATGATTTAAAGCTTTGGTGTGAATGGAGCATTATAAGTCATTGTAAAAATTATTGTATGCTCAAAAGTGAAATCAATTGAAATAAACTTTAATGATTGTCTAGCTTCAACAAAAAAGTTGTTGTGTACTTACTCTCGCACAGTTTTGGCCAGTTTTACCCACAGGGTACAAGCTTATTTTAATGGGTGGTATAATGAGCAAACTTCAAAATGCTCTTTTAAAAAAAAAATCCCAATCTATTGAAGGTTCAAACAGGTTCTTATAATCTTGCAGATATTTATGACGTGGGAAAACAAGGGACAGAAAATATGAGCCTTCATGAGAATGCAATTAGGTTTTTAAAGAAAAACATGGCCTAGCTAGGGGGGGGGGGGGTCAACTCAATGTAATTATAACCAGGTTTTAAAATCGGATCAAAATAATAATAAAGCCATTTTGTAAACATGGAGTGTGCAAATTGACACAAATTCAGTGCTAATTAATTTAAAACAAAAAATGCCACATTGAAATTATTGTGTTTCCCAAGTTTTAGGGTATTTGAGCAGATATAAGTACTGATCATGAATGAGAAGTGGTTCAACTCTTGCCGTTCAGTTCTTTTTTACTCCAACTGTCCATCTCAAACCCTATAAAGGGAACCCCAACTGTTGAAACTTGTAAGTTGCTGTTCAGTTGTTGGCAATGTGGTCTAAATTAAAAATATGTTGAAAAAATTGGAAAATACATTTTAGTTACCCAAAAAAAATTGATACAAGTATGACCGTGTCTGGGTTTGGGTGCTTCAATTTGGGTGCTGCCATCTTGGCTCTGGTGACGTTTCACGGCTGTCCCTATTGTCAAAAACAATAGACCTTTTGTTGTGTAACAATAGGGACAACCGTGTGACGTCATCAGATCAAAGATGGTGGCGCCCACACCCAAAATGGCTCATACTTGTATCCAATTTAAAAAATGTATATGTGGAAATATTTTTTTCAAATTTGTTCAACATATTTGAGAGAGAGAGAGAGAGAGAGAGAGAATCTCAAGGGTATGTCAGGGATTATTATTGCAAACTAATTTATGCCCCATTCACACCAACTAAAACTGTTTGTTTACCTAACCCCTATATATCTTGAATGTGCTTTAAGTAACACGGGGTAAACGTTACATCGAACTGTCAGCTTGTTTAGCCATGCAGGTACTCTAGCTATCAGATCAGGTTGCAACTATATAGTTTGCATCAGCAAGTACAATGTGGTAACATATATATATTATTTTAAACTTGTTTCTAAATTAAACAGATTTTAAATGATGATTTAAAGCTTTGGTGTGAATGGAGCATTATAAGTCATTGTAAAAATTAATGTGTGCACAAAATTGATATCAATTGAAATAAACTTTAATGATTGTCTAGCTTCAACAAAAAAGTTGTTGTGTACTTACTCTCGCACAGTTTTGGCCAGTAGAATTAGTTATTGGAAACCGGCTAGCATGCAGATAGGTGAAAAGAATTGCAATGCCCCACAGGGTACAAGCTTATTTTAATGGGTGGTATAATGAGCAAACTTCAAAATGCTCTTTTCAAAAAAAAATCCCAATCTATTGAAGGTTCAAACAGGTTCTTATAATCTTGCAGATATTTATGACGTGGGAAAACAAGGGACAGAAAATATGAGCCTTCATGAGAATGCAATTAGGTTTTTAAAGAAAAACATGGCCTAGCTAGGGGGGGGGGGGGGGGGGGGGGTCAACTCAATGTAATTATAACCAGGTTTTAAAATCGTATCAAAATAATATTGAGCCATTTTGTAAAGATGGAGTGTGCAAATTGACACAAATTCAGTGCTAATTAATTTAAAACAAAAAATGCCACATTGAAATTATTGTGTTTCCCAAGTTTTAGGGTATTTGAGCAGATATAAGTACTGATCATGAATAAGAAGTGGTTCAACTCTTGCCGTTCAGTTCTTTTTTACTTCAACTGTCCATCTCAAACCCTATAAAGGGAACCCCAACTGTTGAAACTTGTAAGTTGCTGTTCAGTTGTTGGCAATGTGGTCTAAATTAAAAATATGTTGAAAAAATTGGAAAATACATTTTAGTTACCCAAAAAAAATCGATACAAGTATGACCGTGTCTGGGTTTGGGTGCTGCCATCTTGGCTCTGGTGACGTTTCACGGCTGTCCCTATTGTCAAAAACAATAGACCTTTTGTTGTGTAACAATAGGGACAACCGTGTGACGTCATCAGATCAAAGATGGTGGCGCCCACACCCAAAATGGCTCATACTTGTATCCAATTTAAAAAATGTATATGTGGAAATATTTTTTTCAAATTTGTTCAACATATTTTTAATTCGGACCACATTGCCAACAATTTAACAGCAACTAATTATTGGATTATATTTCCACACTCGGCCACAGCTCATAATGTGAATCAAATGCTGGGGGGGTTAGGGTATTTAGAAAGGGCCTTTCAAAATATCTCTAACAGATGCACCTAATGGCTGATTCATTCGAGTATTTTAAGGGGGTAATTACTCACTCAAGTGAAAAGTTTAGTATTAAAAGGTATATGATTTAAGGGTTACCATTTCTGTCCAAAATGGTACATAAAAGGGTAAGGGTTTGGACCTCGGTGTGTGGAGCCTCCCAGTATAAAACTTTGTTGAGAGTACCCCTCCCCTCTCCTCCTTACCCCCCGGTGAAATCGGGAATTTTCTGTTGTTCCATATTCTCTTGAGAATCATTAAACAGACTTCTAATTAATTTAGATAACAATTCTGTCAAATCACCGACATGTAGAAAGCCCAAAATTTAAGATAGACGTTTTATAGTATATTTGTCTCTACCAGCAAGTTTTTGTATAATAAATTATTATTGCCTGTTTGACGTCATGACATTAGCACATTTGTCATATAAACCTTCATAACTCAGAGATGCAATATGGAGATGCCATATTTTACTATTATTTTGAACTACTTAGTTGATGAAGAATCGCTTTTAACGATAAAAATGGGCTTATGCACTTTGACGAAGTAGTGGTTAGAGGGTTGATGTGGCTTAAAATTCTTGAACGGTTTACTCAGTCAGAGGCAAGCATATTTGACCTTGAAAGTTGGCATAGATGTGTATTTTGTTTTGATAACTTATTAAGAGTAGTTAAATATGGTAAGTATTCCCCCATGCAATTAAACCATAGGTGAAGAAG
>JAOWCC010001110.1:0-51716 GCA_030867875.1 Actinernus sp. WN-2022 | reverse complement strand
GAATGATGAATCAGGAATCAGCAATGATGAATCAGGAATCAGGAATGATGAATCAGGAATGATGAATCAGGAATCAGGAATCAGGAATCAGGAGTGATCAATCAGGAATCAGGAATGATGAATCAGGAATCAGGAATGATGAATCAGGAATGAGGAATGATCAATCAGGAAAGAGGAATGATCAATCAGGAATCAGGAATGATGAATCAGGAATGAGGATTGATGAATCAGGAATGAGGAATGATGAATCAGGAATCAGGAATGATGAATCAGGAATCAGGAATGATGAATCAGGAATCAGGAATGATGAATCAGGAATCATGAATGATGAATCAGGAATCAGGAATGATGAATCAGGAATGATGAATCAGGAATCAGGAATCAGGAATGATGAATCAGGAATGATGAATGATGAATCAGGAATAATGAATCAGGAATGATGAATCAGGAATCAGGAATCAGGAATGATGAATCAGGAATCAGGAATCAGGAATGATGAATCAGGAATAAGGAATGATGAATCAGGAATGATGAATGATGAATCAGGAATGGTGAATCAGGAATCAGGAATCAGGAATGATGAATCAGGAATGATGAATGACGAATCAGGAATGATGAATGATGAATCAGGAATCAGGAATGATGAATCAGGTATAAGGAATCAGGAATGATGAATCAGGAATCAGGAATGATGAATCAGGAATGATGAATCAGGAATCAGCAATGATGAATCAGGAACGATGAATGATGAATCAGGAATGATGAATCAGGAATCAGGAATGATGAATGATGAATGATGAATCAGGAATCAGCAATGATGAATCAGGAATCAGGAATGATGAATCAGGAATCAGGAATCAGGAATCAGGAGTGATCAATCAGGAATCAGGAATGATGAATCAGGAATCAGGAATGATGAATCAGGAATGAGGAATGATCAATCAGGAAAGAGGAATGTTCAATCAGGAATCAGGAATGATGAATCAGGAATGAGGATTGATGAATCAGGAATGAGGAATGATGAATCAGGAATCAGGAATGATGAATCAGGAATCAGGAATGATGAATCAGGAAAGAGGAATGATGAATCAGGAATCAGGAATGGTGAATCAGGAATCAGGAATGATGAATCAGGAATCAGGAATGATGAATCAGGAATCATGAATGATGAATCAGGAATCAGGAATGATGAATCAGGAATCAGGAATCAGGAATGATGAATCAGGAATGATGAATGATGAATCAGGAATAATGAATCAGGAATGATGAATCAGGAATGATGAATCAGGAATCAGGAATCAGGAATGATGAATCAGGAATGATGAATCAGGAATGATGAATGACGAATCAGGAATGATGAATGATGAATCAGGAATCAGGAATGATGAATCAGGAATAAGGAATCAGGAATGATGAATCAGGAATAAGGAATGATGAATCAGGAATGATGAATGATGAATCAGGAATGATGAATCAGGAATGATGAATCAGGAATCAGCAATGATGAATCAGGAATGATGAATGATGAATCAGGAATGATGAATCAGGAATCAGGAATGATGAATGATGAATGATGAATCAGGAATCAGCAATGATGAATCAGGAATCAGGAATGATGAATCAGGAATCAGGAATCAGGAATCAGGAATGATGAATCAGGAATCAGGAATGATGAATCAGGAATCAGGAATGATGAATCAGGAATCAGGAATGATGAATCAGGAATCATGAATGATGAATCAGGAATCAGGAATGATGAATCAGGAATGATGAATCAGGAATCAGGAATCAGGAATGATGAATCAGGAATGATGAATGATGAATCAGGAATAATGAATCAGGAATGATGAATCAGGAATCAGGAATCAGGAATGATGAATGATGAATCAGGAATCAGGAATGATGAATCAGGTATAAGGAATCTGGAATGATGAATCAGGAATAAGGAATGATGAATCAGGAATGATGAATCAGGAATCAGCAATGATGAATCAGGAATGATGAATGATGAATCAGGAATGATGAATCAGGAATCAGGAATGATGAATGATGAATGATGAATCAGGAATCAGCAATGATGAATCAGGAATTAGGAATGATGAATCAGGAATCAGGAATCAGGAATCAGGAGTGATCAATCAGGAATCAGGAATGATGAATCAGGAATGAGGATTGATGAATCAGGAATGAGGAATGATGAATCAGGAATCAGGAATGATGAATCAGGAATCAGGAATGATGAATCAGGAAAGAGGAATGATGAATCAGGAATCAGGAATGGTGAATCAGGAATCAGGAATGATGAATCAGGAATCAGGAATGATGAATCATGAAAGAGGATTGATGAATCAGGAATCAGGAATGTTGAATCATGAATCAGGAATGATGAATCAGGAATCAGGAATGATGAATCAGGAATCAGGAATGATGAATCAGGAATCATGAATGATGAATCAGGAATCAGGAATGATGAATCAGGAATGATGAATCAGGAATCAGGAATCAGGAATGATGAATCAGGAATGATGAATGATGAATCAGGAATAATGAATCAGGAATGATGAATCAGGAATCAGGAATCAGGAATGATGAATCAGGAATCAGGAATCAGGAATGATGAATCAGGAATAAGGAATGATGAATCAGGAATGATGAATGATGAATCAGGAATGATGAATGATGAATCAGGAATCAGGAATGATGAATCAGGTATAAGGAATCAGGAATGATGAATCAGGAATAAGGAATGATGAATCAGGAATGATGAATGATGAATCAGTAATGATGAATCAGGAATGATGAATCAGGAATGATGAATCAGGAATCAGCAATGATGAATCAGGAACGATGAATGATGAATCAGGAATGATGAATCAGGAATCAGGAATGATGAATGATGAATGATGAATCAGGAATCAGCAATGATGAATCAGGAATCAGGAATGATGAATCAGGAATCAGGAATCAGGAATCAGGAGTGATCAATCAGGAATCAGGAATGATGAATCAGGAATCAGGAATGATGAATCAGGAATGAGGAATGATCAATCAGGAAAGAGGAATGTTCAATCAGGAATCAGGAATGATGAATCAGGAATGAGGATTGATGAATCAGGAATGAGGAATGATGAATCAGGAATCAGGAATGATGAATCAGGAATCAGGAATGATGAATCAGGAAAGAGGAATGATGAATCAGGAATCAGGAATGGTGAATCAGGAATCAGGAATGATGAATCAGGAATCAGGAATGATGAATCAGGAATCATGAATGATGAATCAGGAATCAGGAATGATGAATCAGGAATCAGGAATCAGGAATGATGAATCAGGAATGATGAATGATGAATCAGGAATAATGAATCAGGAATGATGAATCAGGAATGATGAATCAGGAATCAGGAATCAGGAATGATGAATCAGGAATGATGAATCAGGAATGATGAATGACGAATCAGGAATGATGAATGATGAATCAGGAATCAGGAATGATGAATCAGGAATAAGGAATCAGGAATGATGAATCAGGAATAAGGAATGATGAATCAGGAATGATGAATGATGAATCAGGAATGATGAATGATGAATCAGGAATGATGAATCAGGAATGATGAATCAGGAATCAGCAATGATGAATCAGGAATGATGAATGATGAATCAGGAATGATGAATCAGGAATCAGGAATGATGAATGATGAATGATGAATCAGGAATCAGCAATGATGAATCAGGAATCAGGAATGATGAATCAGGAATGATGAATCAGGAATCAGGAATCAGGAATCAGGAGTGATCAATCAGGAATCAGGAATGATGAATCAGGAATCAGGAATGATGAATCAGGAATGAGGAATGATCAATCAGGAAAGAGGAATGATCAATCAGGAATCAGGAATGATGAATCAGGAATGAGGATTGATGAATCAGGAATGAGGAATGATGAATCAGGAATCAGGAATGATGAATCAGGAATCAGGAATGATGAATCAGGAATGATGAATCAGGAATCAGGAATCAGGAATGATGAATCAGGAATGATGAATGATGAATCAGGAATAATGAATCAGGAATGATGAATCAGGCATCAGGAATCAGGAATGATGAATCAGGAATCAGGAATCAGGAATGATGAATCAGGAATAAGGAATGATGAATCAGGAATGATGAATGATGAATCAGGAATGCTGAATCAGGAATCAGGAATCAGGAATGATGAATCAGGAATGATGAATGACGAATCAGGAATGATGAATGATGAATCAGGAATCAGGAATGATGAATCAGGTATAAGGAATCAGGAATGATGAATCAGGAATAAGGAATGATGAATCAGGAATGATGAATCAGGAATCAGCAATGATGAATAAGGAATGATGAATGATGAATCAGGAATGATGAATCAGGAATCAGGAATGATGAATGATGAATGATGAATCAGGAATCAGCAATGATGAATCAGGAATTAGGAATGATGAATCAGGAATCAGGAATCAGGAATCAGGAGTGATCAATCAGGAATCAGGAATGATGAATCAGGAATGAGGATTGATGAATCAGGAATGAGGAATGATGAATCAGGAATCAGGAATGATGAATCAGGAATCAGGAATGATGAATCAGGAAAGAGGAATGATGAATCAGGAATCAGGAATGGTGAATCAGGAATCAGGAATCAGGAATGGTGAATCAGGAATCAGGAATGATGAATCAGGAATCAGGAATGATGAATCAGGAATAATGAATCAGGAATGATGAATCAGGAATCAGGAATCAGGAATGATGAATCAGGAATCAGGAATCAGGAATGATGAATCAGGAATCAGGAATAATGAATCAGGAATGATGAATCAGGAATCAGGAATCACGAATGATGAATCAGGAATCAGGAATCAGGAATGATGAATCAGGAATCAGGAATCAGGAATGATGAATCAGGAATGATGAATGACGAATCAGGAATGAAGAATGATGAATCAGGAATCAGGAATGATGAATCAGGAATCTGGAATAAGGAATGATGAATCAGGAATGATGAATGATGAATCAGGAATAATGAATCAGGAATGATGAATCAGGAATGATGAATCAGGAATCAGGAATCAGGAATGATGAATCAGGAATGATGAATCAGGAATGATGAATGACGAATCAGGAATGATGAATGATGAATCAGGAATCAGGAATGATGAATCAGGAATAAGGAATCAGGAATGATGAATCAGGAATAAGGAATGATGAATCAGGAATGATGAATGATGAATCAGGAATGATGAATGATGAATCAGGAATGATGAATCAGGAATGATGAATCAGGAATCAGCAATGATGAATCAGGAATGATGAATGATGAATCAGGAATGATGAATCAGGAATCAGGAATGATGAATGATGAATGATGAATCAGGAATCAGCAATGATGAATCAGGAATCAGGAATGATGAATCAGGAATCAGGAATCAGGAATCAGGAATGATGAATCAGGAATCAGGAATGATGAATGATGAATCAGGAATGATGAATGATGAATCAGGAATGATGAATCAGGAATGATGAATCAGGAATCAGCAATGATGAATCAGGAATGATGAATGATGAATCAGGAATGATGAATCAGGAATCAGGAATGATGAATGATGAATCAGGAATCAGCAATGATGAATCAGGAATCAGGAATGATGAATCAGGAATGAGGAATGATCAATCAGGAAAGAGGAATGATCAATCAGGAATCAGGAATGATGAATCAAGAATCAGGAATGATGAATCAGGAATGAGGAATGATCAATCAGGAAAGAGGAATGATCAATCAGGAATCAGGAATGATGAATCAGGAATGAGGATTGATGAATCAGGAATGAGGAATGATGAATCAGGAATGATGAATGATGAATCAGGAATCAGGAATGATGAATCAGGAAAGAGGAATGATGAATCAGGAATAAGGAATGATGAATCAGGAATGATGAATGATGAATCAGGAATGATGAATCAGGAATCAGGAATGAAGAATGATGAATGATGAATCAGGAATCAGCAATGATGAATCAGGAATCAGGAATGATGAATCAGGAATCAGGAATCAGGAATCAGGAGTGATCAATCAGGAATCAGGAATGATGAATCAGGAATCAGGAATGATGAATCAGGAATGAGGAATGATGAATCAGGAATGATGAATCAGGAATCAGGAATCAGGAATGATGAATCAGGAATGAGGATTGATGAATCAGGAATGATGAATGATGAATCAGGAATGATGAATCAGGAATCAGGAATCAGGAATGATGAATGATGAATGATGAATCAGGAATCAGGAATCAGCAATGATGAATCAGGAATCAGGAATGATGAATCAGGAATCAGGAATGATGAATCATGAAAGGGGATTGATGAATCAGGAATCAGGAATGTTGAATCATGAATCAGGAATGATGAATCAGGAATCAGGAATGATGAATCAGGAATCAGGAATGATGTATCAGGAATCATGAATGGTGAATCAGGAATCAGGAATGATGAATCAGGAATGATGAATCAGGAATCAGGAATCAGGAATGATGAATCAGGAATGATGAATGATGAATCAGGAATAATGAATCAGGAATGATGAATCAGGAATCAGGAATCAGGAATGATGAATCAGGAATCAGGAATCAGGAATGATGAATCAGGAATAAGGAATGATGAATCAGGAATGATGAATCAGGAATGATGAATCAGGAATCAGGAATCAGCAATGATGAATCAGGAATGATGAATGACGAATCAGGAATGATGAATGATGAATCAGGAATCAGGAATGATGAATCAGGAAAAAGGAATCAGGAATGATGAATCAGGAATAAGGAATGATGAATCAGGAATGATGAATGATGAATCAGGAATGATGAATCAGGAATGATGAATCAGGAATGATGAATGATGAATCAGGAATCAGGAATCAGGAATGATGAATCAGGAATAAGGAATGATGAATCAGGAATGATGAATCAGGAATGATGAATCAGGAATCAGGAATCAGCAATGATGAATCAGGAATGATGAATGACGAATCAGGAATGATGAATGATGAATCAGGAATCAGGAATGATGAATCAGGAAAAAGGAATCAGGAATGATGAATCAGGAATAAGGAATGATGAATCAGGAATGATGAATGATGAATCAGGAATGATGAATCAGGAATGATGAATCAGGAATGATGAATGATGAATCAGGAATCAGGAATGATGAATCAGGTATAAGGAATCAGGAATGATGAATCAGGAATAAGGAATGATGAATCAGGAATGATGAATGATGAATCAGGAATGATGAATCAGGAATGATGAATCAGGAATGATGAATCAGGAATCAGCAATGATGAATCAGGAATGATGAATGATGAATCAGGAATGATGAATCAGGAATCAGGAATGATGAATGATGAATGATGAATCAGGAATCAGCAATGATGAATCAGGAATCAGGAATGATGAATCAGGAATCAGGAATCAGGAATCAGGAGTGATCAATCAGGAATCAGGAATGATGAATCAGGAATCAGGAATGATGAATCAGGAATGAGGAATGATCAATCAGGAAAGAGGAATGTTCAATCAGGAATCAGGAATGATGAATCAGGAATGAGGATTGATGAATCAGGAATGAGGAATGATGAATCAGGAATCAGGAATGATGAATCAGGAATCAGGAATGATGAATCAGGAAAGAGGAATGATGAATCAGGAATCAGGAATGGTGAATCAGGAATCAGGAATGATGAATCAGGAATCAGGAATGATGAATCAGGAATCATGAATGATGAATCAGGAATCAGGAATGATGAATCAGGAATCAGGAATCAGGAATGATGAATCAGGAATGATGAATGATGAATCAGGAATAATGAATCAGGAATGATGAATCAGGAATGATGAATCAGAAATCAGGAATCAGGAATGATGAATCAGGAATGATGAATCAGGAATGATGAATGACGAATCAGGAATGATGAATGATGAATCAGGAATCAGGAATGATGAATCAGGAATAAGGAATCAGGAATGATGAATCAGGAATAAGGAATGATGAATCAGGAATGATGAATGATGAATCAGGAATGATGAATGATGAATCAGGAATGATGAATCAGGAATGATGAATCAGGAATCAGCAATGATGAATCAGGAATGATGAATGATGAATCAGGAATGATAAATCAGGAATCAGGAATGATGAATGATGAATGATGAATCAGGAATCAGCAATGATGAATCAGGAATCAGGAATGATGAATCAGGAATGATGAATCAGGAATCAGGAATCAGGAATCAGGAGTGATGAATCAGGAATCAGGAATGATGAATCAGGAATAAGGAATGATGAATCAGGAATGATGAATGATGAATCAGGAATCAGGAATGATGAATCAGGAATCAGGAATGATGAATCAGGAATCAGGAATGATGAATCAGGAATCATGAATGATGAATCAGGAATCAGGAATGATGAATCAGGAATGATGAATCAGGAATCAGGAATCAGGAATGATGAATCAGGAATGATGAATGATGAATCAGGAATAATGAATCAGGAATGATGAATCAGGAATCAGGAATCAGGAATGATGAATCAGGAATCAGGAATCAGGAATGATGAATCAGGAATAAGGAATGATGAATCAGGTATCAGGAATCAGGAATCAGGAGTGATCAATCAGGAATCAGGAATGATGAATCAGGAATGAGGATTGATGAATCAGGAATGAGGAATGATGAATCAGGAATCAGGAATGATGAATCATGAATCAGGAATGATGAATCAGGAAAGAGGAATGATGAATCAGGAATCAGGAATGGTGAATCAGGAATCAGGAATGATGAATCAGGAATCAGGAATCAGGAATGATGAATCAGGAATGATGAATGACGAATCAGGAATGAAGAATGATGAATCAGGAATCAGGAATGATGAATCAGGAATCTGGAATAAGGAATGATGAATCAGGAATGATGAATGATGAATCAGGAATGATGAATGATGAATCAGGAATGATGAATCAGGAATGATGAATCAGGAATCAGCAATGATGAATCAGGAATGATGAATGATGAATCAGGAATGATGAATCAGGAATCAGGAATGATGAATGATGAATCAGGAATCAGCAATGATGAATCAGGAATCAGGAATGATGAATCAGGAATGAGGAATGATCAATCAGGAAAGAGGAATGATCAATCAGGAATCATGAATGATGAATCAGGAATCAGGAATGATGAATCAGGAATCAGGAATCAGGAATGATGAATCAGGAATGTTGAATGATGAATCAGGAATAATGAATCAGGAATGATGAATCAGGAATCAGGAATCAGGAATGATGAATCAGGAATCAGGAATCAGGAATGATGAATCAGGAATAAGGAATGATGAATCAGGAATGATGAATGATGAATCAGGAATGGTGAATCAGGAATCAGGAATCAGGAATGATGAATCAGGAATGATGAATGACGAATAAGGAATGATGAATGATGAATCAGGAATCAGGAATGATGAATCAGGTATAAGGAATCAGGAATGATGAATCAGGAATAAGGAATGATGAATCAGGAATGATGAATCAGGAATCAGCAATGATGAATCAGGAATGATGAATGATGAATCAGGAATGATGAATCAGGAATCAGGAATGATGAATGATGAATGATGAATCAGGAATCAGCAATGATGAATCAGGAATCAGGAATGATGAATCAGGAATCAGGAATCAGGAATCAGGAGTGATCAATCAGGAATCAGGAATGATGAATCAGGAATGAGGATTGATGAATCAGGAATGAGGAATGATGAATCAGGAATCAGGAATGATGAATCAGGAATCAGGAATGATGAATCAGGAAAGAGGAATGATGAATCAGGAATCAGGAATGGTGAATCAGGAATCAGGAATGATGAATCAGGAATCAGGAATGATGAATCAGGAATAATGAATCAGGAATGATGAATCAGGAATCAGGAATCAGGAATCAGGAATCAGGAATGATGAATCAGGAATGATGAATGACGAATCAGGAATGATGAATGATGAATCAGGAATCAGGAATCAGGAATGATGAATCAGGAATCAGGAATAAGGAATGATGAATCAGGAATGATGAATGATGAATCAGGAATGATGAATGATGAATCAGGAATGATGAATCAGGAATGATGAATCAGGAATGATGAATCAGGAATCAGCAATGATGAATCAGGAATGATGAATGATGAATCAGGAATGATGAATCAGGAATCAGGAATGATGAATGATGAATCAGGAATCAGCAATGATGAATCAGGAATCAGGAATGATGAATCAGGAATGAGGAATGATCAATCAGGAAAGAGGAATGATCAATCAGGAATCAGGAATGATGAATCAAGAATCAGGAATGATGAATCAGGAATGAGGAATGATCAATCAGGAAAGAGGAATGATCAATCAGGAATCAGGAATGATGAATCAGGAATGAGGATTGATCAATCAGGAATGAGGAATGATGAATCAGGAATGATGAATGATGAATCAGGAATCAGGAATGATGAATCAGGAAAGAGGAATGATGAATCAGGAATAAGGAATGATGAATCAGGAATGATGAATGATGAATCAGGAATGATGAATCAGGAATCAGGAATGATGAATGATGAATGATGAATCAGGAATCAGCAATGATGAATCAGGAATCAGGAATGATGAATCAGGAATCAGGAATCAGGAATCAGGAGTGATCAATCAGGAATCAGGAATGATGAATCAGGAATCAGGAATGATGAATCAGGAATGAGGAATGATGAATCAGGAATGATGAATCAGGAATCAGGAATCAGGAATGATGAATCAGGAATGAGGATTGATGAATCAGGAATGATGAATGATGAATCAGGAATGATGAATCAGGAATCAGGAATCAGGAATGATGAATGATGAATGATGAATCAGGAATCAGGAATCAGCAATGATGAATCAGGAATCAGGAATGATGAATCAGGAATCAGGAATGATGAATCATGAAAGGGGATTGATGAATCAGGAATCAGGAATGTTGAATCATGAATCAGGAATGATGAATCAGGAATCAGGAATGATGAATCAGGAATCAGGAATGATGTATCAGGAATCATGAATGGTGAATCAGGAATCAGGAATGATGAATCAGGAATGATGAATCAGGAATCAGGAATCAGGAATGATGAATCAGGAATGATGAATGATGAATCAGGAATAATGAATCAGGAATGATGAATCAGGAATCAGGAATCAGGAATGATGAATCAGGAATCAGGAATCAGGAATGATGAATCAGGAATAAGGAATGATGAATCAGGAATGATGAATCAGGAATGATGAATCAGGAATCAGGAATCAGCAATGATGAATCAGGAATGATGAATGACGAATCAGGAATGATGAATGATGAATCAGGAATCAGGAATGATGAATCAGGAAAAAGGAATCAGGAATGATGAATCAGGAATAAGGAATGATGAATCAGGAATGATGAATGATGAATCAGGAATGATGAATCAGGAATGATGAATCAGGAATGATGAATGATGAATCAGGAATCAGGAATGATGAATCAGGTATAAGGAATCAGGAATGATGAATCAGGAATAAGGAATGATGAATCAGGAATGATGAATGATGAATCAGGAATGATGAATCAGGAATGATGAATCAGGAATGATGAATCAGGAATCAGCAATGATGAATCAGGAATGATGAATGATGAATCAGGAATGATGAATCAGGAATCAGGAATGATGAATGATGAATGATGAATCAGGAATCAGCAATGATGAATCAGGAATCAGGAATGATGAATCAGGAATCAGGAATCAGGAATCAGGAGTGATCAATCAGGAATCAGGAATGATGAATCAGGAATCAGGAATGATGAATCAGGAATGAGGAATGATCAATCAGGAAAGAGGAATGTTCAATCAGGAATCAGGAATGATGAATCAGGAATGAGGATTGATGAATCAGGAATGAGGAATGATGAATCAGGAATCAGGAATGATGAATCAGGAATCAGGAATGATGAATCAGGAAAGAGGAATGATGAATAAGGAATCAGGAATGGTGAATCAGGAATCAGGAATGATGAATCAGGAATCAGGAATGATGAATCAGGAATCATGAATGATGAATCAGGAATCAGGAATGATGAATCAGGAATCAGGAATCAGGAATGATGAATCAGGAATGATGAATGATGAATCAGGAATAATGAATCAGGAATGATGAATCAGGAATGATGAATCAGAAATCAGGAATCAGGAATGATGAATCAGGAATGATGAATCAGGAATGATGAATGACGAATCAGGAATGATGAATGATGAATCAGGAATCAGGAATGATGAATCAGGAATAAGGAATCAGGAATGATGAATCAGGAATAAGGAATGATGAATCAGGAATGATGAATGATGAATCAGGAATGATGAATGATGAATCAGGAATGATGAATCAGGAATGATGAATCAGGAATCAGCAATGATGAATCAGGAATGATGAATGATGAATCAGGAATGATAAATCAGGAATCAGGAATGATGAATGATGAATGATGAATCAGGAATCAGCAATGATGAATCAGGAATCAGGAATGATGAATCAGGAATGATGAATCAGGAATCAGGAATCAGGAATCAGGAGTGATCAATCAGGAATCAGGAATGATGAATGATGAATGATGAATCAGGAATCAGGAATGATGAATCAGGAATAAGGAATGATGAATCAGGAATGATGAATGATGAATCAGGAATCAGGAATGATGAATCAGGAATCAGGAATGATGAATCAGGAATCAGGAATGATGAATCAGGAATCATGAATGATGAATCAGGAATCAGGAATGATGAATCAGGAATGATGAATCAGGAATCAGGAATCAGGAATGATGAATCAGGAATGATGAATGATGAATCAGGAATAATGAATCAGGAATGATGAATCAGGAATCAGGAATCAGGAATGATGAATCAGGAATCAGGAATCAGGAATGATGAATCAGGAATAAGGAATGATGAATCAGGTATCAGGAATCAGGAATCAGGAGTGATCAATCAGGAATCAGGAATGATGAATCAGGAATGAGGATTGATGAATCAGGAATGAGGAATGATGAATCAGGAATCAGGAATGATGAATCATGAATCAGGAATGATGAATCAGGAAAGAGGAATGATGAATCAGGAATCAGGAATGGTGAATCAGGAATCAGGAATGATGAATCAGGAATCAGGAATGATGAATCAGGAATCAGGAATGATGAATCAGGAATAATGAATCAGGAATGATGAATCAGGAATCAGGAATCAGGAATGTTGAATCAGGAATCAGGAATCAGGAATGATGAATCAGGAATCAGGAATAATGAATCAGGAATGATGAATCAGGAATCAGGAATCAGGAATGATGAATCAGGAATCAGGAATCAGGAATGATGAATCAGGAATCAGGAATCAGGAATGATGAATCAGGAATGATGAATGACGAATCAGGAATGATGAATGATGAATCAGGAATCAGGAATGATGAATCAGGAATCTGGAATAAGGAATGATGAATCAGGAATGATGAATGATGAATCAGGAATGATGAATGATGAATCAGGAAAGATGAATCAGGAATGATGAATCAGGAATCAGCAATGATGAATCAGGAATGATGAATGATGAATCAGGAATGATGAATCAGGAATCAGGAATGATGAATGATGAATCAGGAATCAGCAATGATGAATCAGGAATCAGGAATGATGAATCAGGAATGAGGAATGATCAATCAGGAAAGAGGAATGATCAATCAGGAATCATGAATGATGAATCAGGAATCAGGAATGATGAATCAGGAATGATGAATCAGGAATCAGGAATCAGGAATGATGAATCAGGAATGATGAATGATGAATCAGGAATAATGAATCAGGAATGATGAATCAGGAATCAGGAATCAGGAATGATGAATCAGGAATCAGGAATCAGGAATGATGAATCAGGAATAAGGAATGATGAATCAGGAATGATGAATGATGAATCAGGAATGGTGAATCAGGAATCAGGAATCAGGAATGATGAATCAGGAATGATGAATGACGAATAAGGAATGATGAATGATGAATCAGGAATCAGGAATGATGAATCAGGTATAAGGAATCAGGAATGATGAATCAGGAATAAGGAATGATGAATCAGGAATGATGAATCAGGAATCAGCAATGATGAATCAGGAATGATGAATGATGAATCAGGAATGATGAATCAGGAATCAGGAATGATGAATGATGAATGATGAATCAGGAATCAGCAATGATGAATCAGGAATCAGGAATGATGAATCAGGAATCAGGAATCAGGAATCAGGAGTGATCAATCAGGAATCAGGAATGATGAATCAGGAATGAGGATTGATGAATTAGGAATGAGGAATGATGAATCAGGAATCAGGAATGATGAATCAGGAATCAGGAATGATGAATCAGGAAAGAGGAATGATGAATCAGGAATCAGGAATGGTGAATCAGGAATCAGGAATGATGAATCAGGAATCAGGAATGATGAATCAGGAATAATGAATCAGGAATGATGAATCAGGAATCAGGAATCAGGAATGATGAATCAGGAATCAGGAATCAGGAATGATGAATCAGGAATCAGGAATAATGAATCAGGAATGATGAATCAGGAATCAGGAATCAGGAATGATGAATCAGGAATCAGGAATGATGAATCAGGAATGATGAATGACGAATCAGGAATGATGAATGATGAATCAGGAATCAGGAATCAGGAATGATGAATCAGGAATCAGGAATAAGGAATGATGAATCAGGAATGATGAATGATGAATCAGGAATGATGAATGATGAATCAGGAATGATGAATCAGGAATGATGAATCAGGAATCAGCAATGATGAATCAGGAATGATGAATGATGAATCAGGAATGATGAATCAGGAATCAGGAATGATGAATGATGAATCAGGAATCAGCAATGATGTATCAGGAATCAGGAATGATGAATCAGGAATGAGGAATGATCAATCAGGAAAGAGGAATGATCAATCAGGAATCAGGAATGATGAATCAGGAATGATGAATCAGGAAAGAGGAATGATCAATCAGGAAAGAGGAATGATCAATCAGGAATCAGGAATGATGAATCAGGAATGAGGATTGATGAATCAGGAATGAGGAATGATGAATCAGGAATCAGGAATGATGAATCAGGAATGATGAATCAGGAATCAGGAATGATGAATGATGAATGATGAATCAGGAATGATGAATCAGGAATCAGGAATGATAAATCAGGAATGATGAATCAGGAATGATGAATCAGGAATGATGAATCAGGAATCAGGAATCAGGAATGATGAATCAGGAATGATGAATCAGGAATGATGAATGACGAATCAGGAATGATGAATGATGAATCAGGAATGATGAATGATGAATCAGGAATCAGGAATGATGAATCAGGAATGATGAATGATGAATCAGGAATGATGAATCAGGAATGATGAATCAGGAATCAGGAATCAGGAATGATGAATCAGGAATCAGGAATGATGAATCAGGAATCAGGAATGATGAATCATGAAAGAGGATTGATGAATCAGGAATCAGGAATGTTGAATCATGAATCAGGAATGATGAATCAGGAATCAGGAATGATGAATCAGGAATCAGGAATGATGAATCAGGAATCATGAATGATGAATCAGGAATCAGGAATGATGAATCAGGAATGATGAATCAGGAATCAGGATTCAGGAATGATGAATCAGGAATGATGAATGATGAATCAGGAATAATGAATCAGGAATGATGAATCAGGAATCAGGAATCAGGAATGATGAATCAGGAATCAGGAATCAGGAATGATGAATCAGGAATAAGGAATGATGAATCAGGAATGATGAATGATGAATCAGGAATGGTGAATCAGGAATCAGGAATCAGGAATGATGAATCAGGAATGATGAATGACGAATCAGGAATGATGAATGATGAATCAGGAATCAGGAATGATGAATCAGGTATAAGGAATCAGGAATGATGAATCAGGAATAAGGAATGATGAATCAGGAATGATGAATGATGAATCAGGAATGATGAATCAGGAATGATGAATCAGGAATGATGAATCAGGAATCAGCAATGATGAATCAGGAATGATGAATGATGAATCAGGAATGATGAATCAGGAATCAGGAATGATGAATGATGAATGATGAATCAGGAATCAGCAATGATGAATCAGGAATCAGGAATGATGAATCAGGAATCAGGAATCAGGAATCAGGAGTGATCAATCAGGAATCAGGAATGATGAATCAGGAATCAGGAATGATGAATCAGGAATGAGGAATGATCAATCAGGAATGAGGAATGATGAATCAGGAATGATGAATCAGGAATGATGAATCAGGAATCAGGAATGGTGAATCAGGAATCAGGAATGATGAATCAGGAATCAGGAATGATGAATCAGGAATAATGAATCAGGAATGATGAATGATGAATCAGGAATGATGAATGATGAATCAGGAATCAGGAATGATGAATCAGGAATCAGGAATGATGAATCAGGAATCAGGAATGATGAATCAGGAATCATGAATGATGAATCAGGAATCAGGAATGATGAATCAGGAATGATGAATCAGGAATCAGGAATCAGGAATGATGAATCAGGAATGATGAATGATGAATCAGGAATAATGAATCAGGAATGATGAATCAGGAATCAGGAATCAGGAATGATGAATCAGGAATCAGGAATCAGGAATGATGAATCAGGAATAAGGAATGATGAATCAGGTATCAGGAATCAGGAATCAGGAGTGATCAATCAGGAATCAGGAATGATGAATCAGGAATGAGGATTGATGAATCAGGAATGAGGAATGATGAATCAGGAATCAGGAATGATGAATCATGAATCAGGAATGATGAATCAGGAAAGAGGAATGATGAATCAGGAATCAGGAATGGTGAATCAGGAATCAGGAATGATGAATCAGGAATCAGGAATGATGAATCAGGAATCAGGAATGATGAATCAGGAATAATGAATCAGGAATGATGAATCAGGAATCAGGAATCAGGAATGTTGAATCAGGAATCAGGAATCAGGAATGATGAATCAGGAATCAGGAATAATGAATCAGGAATGATGAATCAGGAATCAGGAATCAGGAATGATGAATCAGGAATCAGGAATCAGGAATGATGAATCAGGAATCAGGAATCAGGAATGATGAATCAGGAATGATGAATGACGAATCAGGAATGATGAATGATGAATCAGGAATCAGGAATGATGAATCAGGAATCTGGAATAAGGAATGATGAATCAGGAATGATGAATGATGAATCAGGAATGATGAATGATGAATCAGGAAAGATGAATCAGGAATGATGAATCAGGAATCAGCAATGATGAATCAGGAATGATGAATGATGAATCAGGAATGATGAATCAGGAATCAGGAATGATGAATGATGAATCAGGAATCAGCAATGATGAATCAGGAATCAGGAATGATGAATCAGGAATGAGGAATGATCAATCAGGAAAGAGGAATGATCAATCAGGAATCATGAATGATGAATCAGGAATCAGGAATGATGAATCAGGAATGATGAATCAGGAATCAGGAATCAGGAATGATGAATCAGGAATGATGAATGATGAATCAGGAATAATGAATCAGGAATGATGAATCAGGAATCAGGAATCAGGAATGATGAATCAGGAATCAGGAATCAGGAATGATGAATCAGGAATAAGGAATGATGAATCAGGAATGATGAATGATGAATCAGGAATGGTGAATCAGGAATCAGGAATCAGGAATGATGAATCAGGAATGATGAATGACGAATAAGGAATGATGAATGATGAATCAGGAATCAGGAATGATGAATCAGGTATAAGGAATCAGGAATGATGAATCAGGAATAAGGAATGATGAATCAGGAATGATGAATCAGGAATCAGCAATGATGAATCAGGAATGATGAATGATGAATCAGGAATGATGAATCAGGAATCAGGAATGATGAATGATGAATGATGAATCAGGAATCAGCAATGATGAATCAGGAATCAGGAATGATGAATCAGGAATCAGGAATCAGGAATCAGGAGTGATCAATCAGGAATCAGGAATGATGAATCAGGAATGAGGATTGATGAATTAGGAATGAGGAATGATGAATCAGGAATCAGGAATGATGAATCAGGAATCAGGAATGATGAATCAGGAAAGAGGAATGATGAATCAGGAATCAGGAATGGTGAATCAGGAATCAGGAATGATGAATCAGGAATCAGGAATGATGAATCAGGAATAATGAATCAGGAATGATGAATCAGGAATCAGGAATCAGGAATGATGAATCAGGAATCAGGAATCAGGAATGATGAATCAGGAATCAGGAATAATGAATCAGGAATGATGAATCAGGAATCAGGAATCAGGAATGATGAATCAGGAATCAGGAATGATGAATCAGGAATGATGAATGACGAATCAGGAATGATGAATGATGAATCAGGAATCAGGAATCAGGAATGATGAATCAGGAATCAGGAATAAGGAATGATGAATCAGGAATGATGAATGATGAATCAGGAATGATGAATGATGAATCAGGAATGATGAATCAGGAATGATGAATCAGGAATCAGCAATGATGAATCAGGAATGATGAATGATGAATCAGGAATGATGAATCAGGAATCAGGAATGATGAATGATGAATCAGGAATCAGCAATGATGTATCAGGAATCAGGAATGATGAATCAGGAATGAGGAATGATCAATCAGGAAAGAGGAATGATCAATCAGGAATCAGGAATGATGAATCAGGAATGATGAATCAGGAAAGAGGAATGATCAATCAGGAAAGAGGAATGATCAATCAGGAATCAGGAATGATGAATCAGGAATGAGGATTGATGAATCAGGAATGAGGAATGATGAATCAGGAATCAGGAATGATGAATCAGGAATGATGAATCAGGAATCAGGAATGATGAATGATGAATGATGAATCAGGAATGATGAATCAGGAATCAGGAATGATAAATCAGGAATGATGAATCAGGAATGATGAATCAGGAATGATGAATCAGGAATCAGGAATCAGGAATGATGAATCAGGAATGATGAATCAGGAATGATGAATGACGAATCAGGAATGATGAATGATGAATCAGGAATGATGAATGATGAATCAGGAATCAGGAATGATGAATCAGGAATGATGAATGATGAATCAGGAATGATGAATCAGGAATGATGAATCAGGAATCAGGAATCAGGAATGATGAATCAGGAATCAGGAATGATGAATCAGGAATCAGGAATGATGAATCATGAAAGAGGATTGATGAATCAGGAATCAGGAATGTTGAATCATGAATCAGGAATGATGAATCAGGAATCAGGAATGATGAATCAGGAATCAGGAATGATGAATCAGGAATCATGAATGATGAATCAGGAATCAGGAATGATGAATCAGGAATGATGAATCAGGAATCAGGAATCAGGAATGATGAATCAGGAATGATGAATGATGAATCAGGAATAATGAATCAGGAATGATGAATCAGGAATCAGGAATCAGGAATGATGAATCAGGAATCAGGAATCAGGAATGATGAATCAGGAATAAAGAATGATGAATCAGGAATGATGAATGATGAATCAGGAATGGTGAATCAGGAATCAGGAATCAGGAATGATGAATCAGGAATGATGAATGACGAATCAGGAATGATGAATGATGAATCAGGAATCAGGAATGATGAATCAGGTATAAGGAATCAGGAATGATGAATCAGGAATAAGGAATGATGAATCAGGAATGATGAATGATGAATCAGGAATGATGAATCAGGAATGATGAATCAGGAATGATGAATCAGGAATCAGCAATGATGAATCAGGAATGATGAATGATGAATCAGGAATGATGAATCAGGAATCAGGAATGATGAATGATGAATGATGAATCAGGAATCAGCAATGATGAATCAGGAATCAGGAATGATGAATCAGGAATCAGGAATCAGGAATCAGGAGTGATCAATCAGGAATCAGGAATGATGAATCAGGAATCAGGAATGATGAATCAGGAATGAGGAATGATCAATCAGGAATGAGGAATGATGAATCAGGAATGATGAATCAGGAATGATGAATCAGGAATGATGAATCAGGAATCAGGAATGGTGAATCAGGAATCAGGAATGATGAATCAGGAATCAGGAATGATGAATCAGGAATAATGAATCAGGAATGATGAATCAGGAATCAGGAATCAGGAATGATGAATCAGGAATCAGGAATCAGGAATGATGAATCAGGAATCAGGAATAATGAATCAGGAATGATGAATCAGGAATCAGGAATCAGGAATGATGAATCAGGAATCAGGAATCAGCAATGATGAATCAGGAATGATGAATGATGAATCAAGAATGATGAATCAGGAATCAGGAATGATGAATGATGAATGATGAATCAGGAATCAGCAATGATGAATCAGGAATCAGGAATGATGAATCAGGAATCAGGAATCAGGAATCAGGAGTGATCAATCAGGAATCAGGAATGATGAATCAGGAATGAGGATTGATGAATCAGGAATGAGGAATGATGAATCAGGAATCAGGAATGATGAATCAGGAATCAGGAATGATGAATCAGGAAAGAGGAATGATGAATCAGGAATCAGGAATGGTGAATCAGGAATCAGGAATGATGAATCAGGAATCAGGAATGATGAATCAGGAATAATGAATCAGGAATGATGAATCAGGAATCAGGAATCAGGAATGATGAATCAGGAATCAGGAATCAGGAATGATGAATCAGGAATCAGGAATAATGAATCAGGAATGATGAATCAGGAATCAGGAATCAGGAATGATGAATCAGGAATCAGGAATCAGGAATGATGAATCAGGAATGATGAATGACGAATCAGGAATGATGAATGATGAATCAGGAATCAGGAATGATGAATCAGGAATCAGGAATAAGGAATGATGAATCAGGAATGATGAATGATGAATCAGGAATGATGAATGATGAATCAGGAATGATGAATGATGAATCAGGAATGATGAATCAGGAATGATGAATCAGGAATCAGCAATGATGAATCAGGAATGATGAATGATGAATCAGGTATAAGGAATCAGGAATGATGAATCAGGAATGATGAATCAGGAATGATGAATGACGAATCAGGAATGATGAATGATGAATCAGGAATCAGGAATGATGAATCAGGTATAAGGAATCAGGAATGATGAATCAGGAATAAGGAATGATGAATCAGGAATGATGAATGATGAATCAGGAATGATGAATCAGGAATGATGAATCAGGAATGATGAATCAGGAATCAGCAATGATGAATCAGGAATGATGAATGATGAATCAGGAATGATGAATCAGGAATCAGGAATGATGAATGATGAATGATGAATCAGGAATCAGCAATGATGAATCAGGAATCAGGAATGATGAATCAGGAATCAGGAATCAGGAATCAGGAGTGATCAATCAGGAATCAGGAATGATGAATCAGGAATCAGGAATGATGAATCAGGAATGAGGAATGATCAATCAGGAATGAGGAATGATGAATCAGGAATGATGAATCAGGAATGATGAATCAGGAATCAGGAATGGTGAATCAGGAATCAGGAATGATGAATCAGGAATCAGGAATGATGAATCAGGAATAATGAATCAGGAATGATGAATCAGGAATCAGGAATCAGGAATGATGAATCAGGAATCAGGAATCAGGAATGATGAATCAGGAATCAGGAATAATGAATCAGGAATGATGAATCAGGAATCAGGAATCAGGAATGATGAATCAGGAATCAGGAATCAGCAATGATGAATCAGGAATGATGAATGATGAATCAAGAATGATGAATCAGGAATCAGGAATGATGAATGATGAATGATGAATCAGGAATCAGCAATGATGAATCAGGAATCAGGAATGATGAATCAGGAATCAGGAATCAGGAATCAGGAGTGATGAATCAGGAATGAGGAATGATGAATCAGGAATGAGGATTGATGAATCAGGAATGAGGAATGATGAATCAGGAATCAGGAATGATGAATCAGGAATCAGGAATGATGAATCAGGAAAGAGGAATGATGAATCAGGAATCAGGAATGGTGAATCAGGAATCAGGAATGATGAATCAGGAATCAGGAATGATGAATCAGGAATAATGAATCAGGAATGATGAATCAGGAATCAGGAATCAGGAATGATGAATCAGGAATCAGGAATCAGGAATGATGAATCAGGAATCAGGAATAATGAATCAGGAATGATGAATCAGGAATCAGGAATCAGGAATGATGAATCAGGAATCAGGAATCAGGAATGATGAATCAGGAATGATGAATGACGAATCAGGAATGATGAATGATGAATCAGGAATCAGGAATGATGAATCAGGAATCAGGAATAAGGAATGATGAATCAGGAATGATGAATGATGAATCAGGAATGATGAATGATGAATCAGGAATGATGAATGATGAATCAGGAATGATGAATCAGGAATGATGAATCAGGAATCAGCAATGATGAATCAGGAATGATGAATGATGAATCAGGAATGATGAATCAGGAATCAGGAATGATGAATGATGAATCAGGAATCAGCAATGATGAATCAGGAATCAGGAATGATGAATCAGGAATGAGGAATGATCAATCAGGAAAGAGGAATGATCAATCAGGAATCAGGAATGATGAATCAGGAATCAGGAATGATGAATCAGGAATGAGGAATGATCAATCAGGAATGATGAATCAGGAATGATGAATCAGGAATCAGGAATCAGGAATGATGAATCAGGAATCAGGAATGATGAATCAGGAATCAGGAATGATGAATCAGGAATGAGGATTGATGAATCAGGAATGAGGAATGATGAATCAGGAATCAGGAATGATGAATCAGGAATCAGGAATGATGAATCAGGAAAGAGGAATGATGAATCAGGAATCAGGAATGGTGAATCATGAATCAGGAATGATGAATCAGGAATCAGGAATGATGAATCAGGAATCAGGAATGATGAATCAGGAATCAGGAATGATGAATCAGGAATCAGGAATCAGGAATCAGGAATGATGAATCAGCAATGATGAATGATGAATCAGGAATAATGAATCAGGAATGATGAATCAGGAATCAGGAATCAGGAATGATGTATCAGGAATCAGGAATCAGGAATGATGAATCAGGAATAAGGAATGATGAATCAGGAATCAGGAATGATGAATCATGAAAGGGGATTGATGAATCAGGAATCAGGAATGTTGAATCATGAATCAGGAATGATGAATCAGGAATCAGGAATGATGAATCAGGAATCAGGAATGATGTATCAGGAATCATGAATGATGAATCAGGAATCAGGAATGATGAATCAGGAATGATGAATCAGGAATCAGGAATCAGGAATGATGAATCAGGAATGATGAATGATGAATCAGGAATAATGAATCAGGAATGATGAATCAGGAATCAGGAATCAGGAATGATGAATCAGGAATCAGGAATCAGGAATGATGAATCAGGAATAAGGAATGATGAATCAGGAATGATGAATCAGGAATGATGAATCAGGAATCAGGAATCAGGAATGATGAATCAGGAATGATGAATGACGAATCAGGAATGATGAATGATGAATCAGGAATCAGGAATGATGAATCAGGAAAAAGGAATCAGGAATGATGAATCAGGAATAAGGAATGATGAATCAGGAATGATGAATGATGAATCAGGAATGATGAATCAGGAATGATGAATCAGGAATGATGAATCAGGAATCAGCAATGATGAATCAGGAATCAGCAATGATGAATCAGCAATGATGAATCAGGAATGATGAATCAGGAATCAGGAATGATGAATCAGGAATCAGGAATGATGAATCAGGAATCAGGAATCAGGAATCAGGAGTGATCAATCAGGAATCAGGAATGATGAATCAGGAATCAGGAATGATGAATCAGGAATCAGGAATGATGATTCAGGAATGATGAATCAGGAATGATGAATGATGAATCAGGAATGATGAATCAGGAATCAGGAATGATGAATGATGAATCAGGAATGATGAATCAGGAATCAGGTATGATGAATGATGAATCAGAAATCAGCAATGATGAATCAGGAATGAGGAATGATGAATCAGGAATGATGAATGATGAATCAGGAATGATGAATCAGGAATCAGGAATGATGAATGATGAATGATGAATCAGGAATGATGAATCAGGAATGATGAATCAGGAATCAGGAATCAGGAATGATGAATCAGGAATGATGAATCAGGAATGATGAATGACGAATCAGGAATGATGAATGATGAATCAGGAATGATGAATGATGAATCAGGAATCAGGAATGATGAATCAGGAATGATGAATGATGAATCAGGAATGATGAATCAGGAATCAGGAATCAGGAATGATGAATCAGGAATCAGGAATGATGAATCAGGAATCAGGAATGATGAATCATGAAAGAGGATTGATGAATCAGGAATCAGGAATGTTGAATCATGAATCAGGAATGATGAATCAGGAATCAGGAATGATGAATCAGGAATCAGGAATGATGAATCAGGAATCATGAATGATGAATCAGGAATCAGGAATGATGAATCAGGAATGATGAATCAGGAATCAGGAATCAGGAATGATGAATCAGGAATGATGAATGATGAATCAGGAATAATGAATCAGGAATGATGAATCAGGAATCAGGAATCAGGAATGATGAATCAGGAATCAGGAATCAGGAATGATGAATCAGGAATAAGGAATGATGAATCAGGAATGATGAATGATGAATCAGGAATGATGAATGATGAATCAGGAATCAGGAATGATGAATCAGGTATAAGGAATCAGGAATGATGAATCAGGAATAAGGAATGATGAATCAGGAATGATGAATGATGAATCAGGAATGATGAATCAGGAATGATGAATCAGGAATGATGAATCAGGAATCAGCAATGATGAATCAGGAACGATGAATGATGAATCAGGAATGATGAATCAGGAATCAGGAATGATGAATGATGAATGATGAATCAGGAATCAGCAATGATGAATCAGGAATCAGGAATGATGAATCAGGAATCAGGAATCAGGAATCAGGAGTGATCAATCAGGAATCAGGAATGATGAATCAGGAATCAGGAATGATGAATCAGGAATGAGGAATGATCAATCAGGAAAGAGGAATGTTCAATCAGGAATCAGGAATGATGAATCAGGAATGAGGATTGATGAATCAGGAATGAGGAATGATGAATCAGGAATCAGGAATGATGAATCAGGAATCAGGAATGATGAATCAGGAAAGAGGAATGATGAATCAGGAATCAGGAATGGTGAATCAGGAATCAGGAATGATGAATCAGGAATCAGGAATGATGAATCAGGAATCATGAATGATGAATCAGGAATCAGGAATGATGAATCAGGAATCAGGAATCAGGAATGATGAATCAGGAATGATGAATGATGAATCAGGAATAATGAATCAGGAATGATGAATCAGGAATGATGAATCAGGAATCAGGAATCAGGAATGATGAATCAGGAATGATGAATCAGGAATGATGAATGACGAATCAGGAATGATGAATGATGAATCAGGAATCAGGAATGATGAATCAGGAATAAGGAATCAGGAATGATGAATCAGGAATAAGGAATGATGAATCAGGAATGATGAATGATGAATCAGGAATGATGAATGATGAATCAGGAATGATGAATCAGGAATGATGAATCAGGAATCAGCAATGATGAATCAGGAATGATGAATGATGAATCAGGAATGATGAATCAGGAATCAGGAATGATGAATGATGAATGATGAATCAGGAATCAGCAATGATGAATCAGGAATTAGGAATGATGAATCAGGAATCAGGAATCAGGAATCAGGAGTGATCAATCAGGAATCAGGAATGATGAATCAGGAATCAGGAATGATGAATCAGGAATGAGGAATGATCAATCAGGAAAGAGGAATGATCAATCAGGAATCAGGAATGATGAATCAGGAATGAGGATTGATGAATCAGGAATGAGGAATGATGAATCAGGAATCAGGAATGATGAATCAGGAATCAGGAATGATGAATCAGGAATCAGGAATGATGAATCAGGAATCAGGAATGATGAATCAGGAATCATGAATGATGAATCAGGAATCAGGAATGATGAATCAGGAATGATGAATCAGGAATCAGGAATCAGGAATGATGAATCAGGAATGATGAATGATGAATCAGGAATAATGAATCAGGAATGATGAATCAGGAATGATGAATGATGAATCAGGAATCAGGAATGATGAATCAGGTATAAGGAATCTGGAATGATGAATCAGGAATAAGGAATGATGAATCAGGAATGATGAATCAGGAATCAGCAATGATGAATCAGGAATGATGAATGATGAATCAGGAATGATGAATCAGGAATCAGGAATGATGAATGATGAATGATGAATCAGGAATCAGCAATGATGAATCAGGAATTAGGAATGATGAATCAGGAATCAGGAATCAGGAATCAGGAGTGATCAATCAGGAATCAGGAATGATGAATCAGGAATGAGGATTGATGAATCAGGAATGAGGAATGATGAATCAGGAATCAGGAATGATGAATCAGGAATCAGGAATGATGAATCAGGAAAGAGGAATGATGAATCAGGAATCAGGAATGGTGAATCAGGAATCAGGAATGATGAATCAGGAATCAGGAATGATGAATCATGAAAGAGGATTGATGAATCAGGAATCAGGAATGTTGAATCATGAATCAGGAATGATGAATCAGGAATCAGGAATGATGAATCAGGAATCAGGATTGATGAATCAGGAATCATGAATGATGAATCAGGAATCAGGAATGATGAATCAGGAATGATGAATCAGGAATCAGGAATCAGGAATGATGAATCAGGAATGATGAATGATGAATCAGGAATAATGAATCAGGAATGATGAATCAGGAATCAGGAATCAGGAATGATGAATCAGGAATCAGGAATCAGGAATGATGAATCAGGAATAAGGAATGATGAATCAGGAATGATGAATGATGAATCAGGAATGATGAATGATGAATCAGGAATCAGGAATGATGAATCAGGAATCAGGAATGATGAATCAGGAATCAGGAATGATGAATCAGGAATCAGGAATGATGAATCAGGAATCAGGAATGATGAATCAGGAATGATGAATCAGGAATCAGGAATCAGGAATGATGAATCAGGAATGATGAATGATGAATCAGGAATAATGAATCAGGAATGATGAATCAGGAATCAGGAATCAGGAATGATGAATCAGGAATCAGGAATCAGGAATGATGAATCAGGAATAAGGAATGATGAATCAGGAATGATGAATGATGAATCAGGAATGGTGAATCAGGAATCAGGAATCAGGAATGATGAATCAGGAATGATGAATGACGAATCAGGAATGATGAATGATGAATCAGCAATCAGGAATGATGAATCAGGTATAAGGAATCAGGAATGATGAATCAGGAATAAGGAATGATGAATCAGGAATGATGAATCAGGAATCAGCAATGATGAATCAGGAATGATGAATGATGAATCAGGAATGATGAATCAGGAATCAGGAATGATGAATGATGAATGATGAATCAGGAATCAGCAATGATGAATCAGGAATCAGGAATGATGAATCAGGAATCAGGAATCAGGAATCAGGAGTGATCAATCAGGAATCAGGAATGATGAATCAGGAATCAGGAATGATGAATCAGGAATGAGGAATGATCAATCAGGAAAGAGGAATGATCAATCAGGAATCAGGAATGATGAATCAGGAATGAGGATTGATGAATCAGGAATGAGGAATGATGAATCAGGAATCAGGAATGATGAATCAGGAATCAGGAATGATGAATCAGGAATCAGGAATGATGAATCAGGAATCAGGAATGATGAATCAGGAATCATGAATGATGAATCAGGAATCAGGAATGATGAATCAGGAATGATGAATCAGGAATCAGGAATCAGGAATGATGAATCAGGAATGATGAATGATGAATCAGGAATAATGAATCAGGAATGATGAATCAGGAATCAGGAATCAGGAATGATGAATCAGGAATCAGGAATCAGGAATGATGAATCAGGAATAAGGAATGATGAATCAGGAATGATGAATGATGAATCAGGAATGGTGAATCAGGAATCAGGAATCAGGAATGATGAATCAGGAATGATGAATGACGAATCAGGAATGATGAATGATGAATCAGGAATCAGGAATGATGAATCAGGTATAAGGAATCTGGAATGATGAATCAGGAATAAGGAATGATGAATCAGGAATGATGAATCAGGAATCAGCAATGATGAATCAGGAATGATGAATGATGAATCAGGAATGATGAATCAGGAATCAGGAATGATGAATGATGAATGATGAATCAGGAATCAGCAATGATGAATCAGGAATTAGGAATGATGAATCAGGAATCAGCAATCAGGAATCAGGAGTGATCAATCAGGAATCAGGAATGATGAATCAGGAATGAGGATTGATGAATCAGGAATGAGGAATGATGAATCAGGAATCAGGAATGATGAATCAGGAATCAGGAATGATGAATCAGGAAAGAGGAATGATGAATCAGGAATCAGGAATGGTGAATCAGGAATCAGGAATGATGAATCAGGAATCAGGAATGATGAATCATGAAAGAGGATTGATGAATCAGGAATCAGGAATGTTGAATCATGAATCAGGAATGATGAATCAGGAATCAGGAATGATGAATCAGGAATGATGAATCAGGAATCAGGAATGATGAATGATGAATGATGAATCAGGAATCAGCAATGATGAATCAGGAATCAGGAATGATGAATCAGGAATCAGGAATCAGGAATCAGGAGTGATCAATCAGGAATCAGGAATGATGAATCAGGAATCAGGAATGATGAATCAGGAATGAGGAATGATCAATCAGGAAAGAGGAATGATCAATCAGGAATCAGGAATGATGAATCAGGAATGAGGATTGATGAATCAGGAATGAGGAATGATGAATCAGGAATCAGGAATGATGAATCAGGAATCAGGAATGATGAATCAGGAATCAGGAATGATGAATCAGGAATCAGGAATGATGAATCAGGAATCATGAATGATGAATCAGGAATCAGGAATGATGAATCAGGAATGATGAATCAGGAATCAGGAATCAGGAATGATGAATCAGGAATGATGAATGATGAATCAGGAATAATGAATCAGGAATGATGAATCAGGAATCAGGAATCAGGAATGATGAATCAGGAATCAGGAATCAGGAATGATGAATCAGGAATAAGGAATGATGAATCAGGAATGATGAATGATGAATCAGGAATGGTGAATCAGGAATCAGGAATCAGGAATGATGAATCAGGAATGATGAATGACGAATCAGGAATGATGAATGATGAATCAGGAATCAGGAATGATGAATCAGGTATAAGGAATCTGGAATGATGAATCAGGAATAAGGAATGATGAATCAGGAATGATGAATCAGGAATCAGCAATGATGAATCAGGAATGATGAATGATGAATCAGGAATGATGAATCAGGAATCAGGAATGATGAATGATGAATGATGAATCAGGAATCAGCAATGATGAATCAGGAATTAGGAATGATGAATCAGGAATCAGGAATCAGGAATCAGGAGTGATCAATCAGGAATCAGGAATGATGAATCAGGAATGAGGATTGATGAATCAGGAATGAGGAATGATGAATCAGGAATCAGGAATGATGAATCAGGAATCAGGAATGATGAATCAGGAAAGAGGAATGATGAATCAGGAATCAGGAATGGTGAATCAGGAATCAGGAATGATGAATCAGGAATCAGGAATGATGAATCATGAAAGAGGATTGATGAATCAGGAATCAGGAATGTTGAATCATGAATCAGGAATGATGAATCAGGAATCAGGAATGATGAATCAGGAATCAGGAATGATGAATCAGGAATCATGAATGATGAATCAGGAATCAGGAATGATGAATCAGGAATGATGAATCAGGAATCAGGAATCAGGAATGATGAATCAGGAATGATGAATGATGAATCAGGAATAATGAATCAGGAATGATGAATCAGGAATCAGGAATCAGGAATGATGAATCAGGAATCAGGAATCAGGAATGATGAATCAGGAATAAGGAATGATGAATCAGGAATGATGAATGATGAATCAGGAATGATGAATGATGAATCAGGAATCAGGAATGATGAATCAGGTATAAGGAATCAGGAATGATGAATCAGGAATAAGGAATGATGAATCAGGAATGATGAATGATGAATCAGTAATGATGAATCAGGAATGATGAATCAGGAATGATGAATCAGGAATCAGCAATGATGAATCAGGAACGATGAATGATGAATCAGGAATGATGAATCAGGAATCAGGAATGATGAATGATGAATGATGAATCAGGAATCAGCAATGATGAATCAGGAATCAGGAATGATGAATCAGGAATCAGGAATCAGGAATCAGGAGTGATCAATCAGGAATCAGGAATGATGAATCAGGAATCAGGAATGATGAATCAGGAATGAGGAATGATCAATCAGGAAAGAGGAATGTTCAATCAGGAATCAGGAATGATGAATCAGGAATGAGGATTGATGAATCAGGAATGAGGAATGATGAATCAGGAATCAGGAATGATGAATCAGGAATCAGGAATGATGAATCAGGAAAGAGGAATGATGAACCAGGAATCAGGAATGGTGAATCAGGAATCAGGAATGATGAATCAGGAATCAGGAATGATGAATCAGGAATCATGAATGATGAATCAGGAATCAGGAATGATGAATCAGGAATCAGGAATCAGGAATGATGAATCAGGAATGATGAATGATGAATCAGGAATAATGAATCAGGAATGATGAATCAGGAATGATGAATCAGGAATCAGGAATCAGGAATGATGAATCAGGAATGATGAATCAGGAATGATGAATGACGAATCAGGAATGATGAATGATGAATCAGGAATCAGGAATGATGAATCAGGAATAAGGAATCAGGAATGATGAATCAGGAATAAGGAATGATGAATCAGGAATGATGAATGATGAATCAGGAATGATGAATGATGAATCAGGAATGATGAATCAGGAATGATGAATCAGGAATCAGCAATGATGAATCAGGAATGATGAATGATGAATCAGGAATGATGAATCAGGAATCAGGAATGATGAATGATGAATGATGAATCAGGAATCAGCAATGATGAATCAGGAATCAGGAATGATGAATCAGGAATGATGAATCAGGAATCAGGAATCAGGAATCAGGAGTGATCAATCAGGAATCAGGAATGATGAATCAGGAATCAGGAATGATGAATCAGGAATGAGGAATGATCAATCAGGAAAGAGGAATGATCAATCAGGAATCAGGAATGATGAATCAGGAATGAGGATTGATGAATCAGGAATGAGGAATGATGAATCAGGAATCAGGAATGATGAATCAGGAATCAGGAATGATGAATCAGGAATCAGGAATGATGAATCAGGAATCATGAATGATGAATCAGGAATCAGGAATGATGAATCAGGAATGATGAATCAGGAATCAGGAATCAGGAATGATGAATCAGGAATGATGAATGATGAATCAGGAATAATGAATCAGGAATGATGAATCAGGAATCAGGAATCAGGAATGATGAATCAGGAATCAGGAATCAGGAATGATGAATCAGGAATAAGGAATGATGAATCAGGAATGATGAATGATGAATCAGGAATGGTGAATCAGGAATCAGGAATCAGGAATGATGAATCAGGAATGATGAATGACGAATCAGGAATGATGAATGATGAATCAGGAATCAGGAATGATGAATCAGGTATAAGGAATCAGGAATGATGAATCAGGAATCAGGAATGATGAATCAGGAATGATGAATCAGGAATCAGCAATGATGAATCAGGAACGATGAATGATGAATCAGGAATGATGAATCAGGAATCAGGAATGATGAATGATGAATGATGAATCAGGAATCAGCAATGATGAATCAGGAATCAGGAATGATGAATCAGGAATCAGGAATCAGGAATCAGGAGTGATCAATCAGGAATCAGGAATGATGAATCAGGAATCAGGAATGATGAATCAGGAATGAGGAATGATCAATCAGGAAAGAGGAATGTTCAATCAGGAATCAGGAATGATGAATCAGGAATGAGGATTGATGAATCAGGAATGAGGAATGATGAATCAGGAATCAGGAATGATGAATCAGGAATCAGGAATGATGAATCAGGAAAGAGGAATGATGAATCAGGAATCAGGAATGGTGAATCAGGAATCAGGAATGATGAATCAGGAATCAGGAATGATGAATCAGGAATCATGAATGATGAATCAGGAATCAGGAATGATGAATCAGGAATCAGGAATCAGGAATGATGAATCAGGAATGATGAATGATGAATCAGGAATAATGAATCAGGAATGATGAATCAGGAATGATGAATCAGGAATCAGGAATCAGGAATGATGAATCAGGAATGATGAATCAGGAATGATGAATGACGAATCAGGAATAAGGAATGATGAATCAGGAATGATGAATGATGAATCAGGAATGGTGAATCAGGAATCAGGAATCAGGAATGATGAATCAGGAATGATGAATGACGAATCAGGAATGATGAATGATGAATCAGGAATCAGGAATGATGAATCAGGTATAAGGAATCAGGAATGATGAATCAGGAATCAGGAATGATGAATCAGGAATGATGAATCAGGAATCAGCAATGATGAATCAGGAACGATGAATGATGAATCAGGAATGATGAATCAGGAATCAGGAATGATGAATGATGAATGATGAATCAGGAATCAGCAATGATGAATCAGGAATCAGGAATGATGAATCAGGAATCAGGAATCAGGAATCAGGAGTGATCAATCAGGAATCAGGAATGATGAATCAGGAATCAGGAATGATGAATCAGGAATGAGGAATGATCAATCAGGAAAGAGGAATGTTCAATCAGGAATCAGGAATGATGAATCAGGAATGAGGATTGATGAATCAGGAATGAGGAATGATGAATCAGGAATCAGGAATGATGAATCAGGAATCAGGAATGATGAATCAGGAAAGAGGAATGATGAATCAGGAATCAGGAATGGTGAATCAGGAATCAGGAATGATGAATCAGGAATCAGGAATGATGAATCAGGAATCATGAATGATGAATCAGGAATCAGGAATGATGAATCAGGAATCAGGAATCAGGAATGATGAATCAGGAATGATGAATGATGAATCAGGAATAATGAATCAGGAATGATGAATCAGGAATGATGAATCAGGAATCAGGAATCAGGAATGATGAATCAGGAATGATGAATCAGGAATGATGAATGACGAATCAGGAATGATGAATGATGAATCAGGAATCAGGAATGATGAATCAGGAATAAGGAATCAGGAATGATGAATCAGGAATAAGGAATGATGAATCAGGAATGATGAATGATGAATCAGGAATGATGAATGATGAATCAGGAATGATGAATCAGGAATGATGAATCAGGAATCAGCAATGATGAATCAGGAATGATGAATGATGAATCAGGAATGATGAATCAGGAATCAGGAATGATGAATGATGAATGATGAATCAGGAATCAGCAATGATGAATCAGGAATCAGGAATGATGAATCAGGAATCAGGAATCAGGAATCAGGAATGATGAATCAGGAATCAGGAATGATGAATCAGGAATCAGGAATGATGAATCAGGAATCAGGAATGATGAATCAGGAATCAGGAATGATGAATCAGGAATGATGAATCAGGAATCAGGAATCAGGAATGATGAATCAGGAATGATGAATGATGAATCAGGAATAATGAATCAGGAATGATGAATCAGGAATCAGGAATCAGGAATGATGAATCAGGAATCAGGAATCAGGAATGATGAATCAGGAATAAGGAATGATGAATCAGGAATGATGAATGATGAATCAGGAATGGTGAATCAGGAATCAGGAATCAGGAATGATGAATCAGGAATGATGAATGACGAATCAGGAATGATGAATGATGAATCAGGAATCAGGAATGATGAATCAGGTATAAGGAATCTGGAATGATGAATCAGGAATAAGGAATGATGAATCAGGAATGATGAATCAGGAATCAGCAATGATGAATCAGGAATGATGAATGATGAATCAGGAATGATGAATCAGGAATCAGGAATGATGAATGATGAATGATGAATCAGGAATCAGCAATGATGAATCAGGAATTAGGAATGATGAATCAGGAATCAGGAATCAGGAATCAGGAGTGATCAATCAGGAATCAGGAATGATGAATCAGGAATGAGGATTGATGAATCAGGAATGAGGAATGATGAATCAGGAATCAGGAATGATGAATCAGGAATCAGGAATGATGAATCAGGAAAGAGGAATGATGAATCAGGAATCAGGAATGGTGAATCAGGAATCAGGAATGATGAATCAGGAATCAGGAATGATGAATCATGAAAGAGGATTGATGAATCAGGAATCAGGAATGTTGAATCATGAATCAGGAATGATGAATCAGGAATCAGGAAGATGAATCAGGAATCAGGAATGATGAATCAGGAATCATGAATGATGAATCAGGAATCAGGAATGATGAATCAGGAATGATGAATCAGGAATCAGGAATCAGGAATGATGAATCAGGAATGATGAATGATGAATCAGGAATAATGAATCAGGAATGATGAATCAGGAATCAGGAATCAGGAATGATGAATCAGGAATCAGGAATCAGGAATGATGAATCAGGAATAAGGAATGATGAATCAGGAATGATGAATGATGAATCAGGAATGATGAATGATGAATCAGGAATCAGGATGATGAATCAGGTATAAGGAATCAGGAATGATGAATCAGGAATAAGGAATGATGAATCAGGAATGATGAATGATGAATCAGTAATGATGAATCAGGAATGATGAATCAGGAATGATGAATCAGGAATCAGCAATGATGAATCAGGAACGATGAATGATGAATCAGGAATGATGAATCAGGAATCAGGAATGATGAATGATGAATGATGAATCAGGAATCAGCAATGATGAATCAGGAATCAGGAATGATGAATCAGGAATCAGGAATCAGGAATCAGGAGTGATCAATCAGGAATCAGGAATGATGAATCAGGAATCAGGAATGATGAATCAGGAATGAGGAATGATCAATCAGGAAAGAGGAATGTTCAATCAGGAATCAGGAATGATGAATCAGGAATGAGGATTGATGAATCAGGAATGAGAATGATGAATCAGGAATCAGGAATGATGAATCAGGAATCAGGAATGATGAATCAGGAAAGAGGAATGATGAATCAGGAATCAGGAATGGTGAATCAGGAATCAGGAATGATGAATCAGGAATCAGGAATGATGAATCAGGAATCAGGAATGATGAATCAGGAATGATGAATCAGGAATCAGCAATGATGAATCAGGAACGATGAATGATGAATCAGAATGATGAATCAGGAATCAGGAATGATGAATGATGAATGATGAATCAGAATCAGCAATGATGAATCAGGAATCAGGAATGATGAATCAGGAATCAGGAATCAGGAATCAGGAGTGATCAATCAGGAATCAGGAATGATGAATCAGGAATCAGGAATGATGAATCAGGAATGAGGAATGATCAATCAGGAAAGAGGAATGTTCAATCAGGAATCAGGAATGATGATCAGGAATGAGGATTGATGAATCAGGAATGAGGAATGATGAATCAGGAATCAGGAATGATGAATCAGGAATCAGGAATGATGAATCAGGAAAGAGGAATGATGAATCAGGAATCAGGAATGGTGAATCAGAATCAGGAATGATGAATCAGGAATCAGGAATGATGAATCAGGAATCATGAATGATGAATCAGAATCAGGAATGATGAATCAGGAATCAGGAATCAGGAATGATGAATCAGGAATGATGAATGATGAATCAGGAATAATGAATCAGGAATGATGAATCAGGAATGATGAATCAGGAATCAGGAATCAGGAATGATGAATCAGGAATGATGAATCAGGAATGATGAATGACGAATCAGGAATGATGAATGATGAATCAGGAATCAGGAATGATGATCAGGAATAAGGAATCAGGAATGATGAATCAGGAATAAGGAATGATGAATCAGGAATGATGAATGATGAATCAGGAATGATGAATGATGAATCAGGAATGATGAATCAGAATGATGAATCAGGAATCAGCAATGATGAATCAGGAATGATGAATGATGAATCAGGAATCAGGAATGATGAATGATGAATGATGAATCAGGAATCAGCAATGATGAATCAGGAATCAGGAATGATGAATCAGGAATGATGAATCAGGAATCAGGAATCAGGAATCAGGAGTGATCAATCAGGAATCAGGAATGATGAATCAGGAATCAGGAATGATGAATCAGGAATGAGGAATGATCAATCAGGAAGAGGAATGATCAATCAGGAATCAGGAATGATGAATCAGGAATGAGGATTGATGAATCAGGAATGAGGAATGATGAATCAGGAATCAGGAATGATGAATAAGGAATCAGGAATGATGAATCAGGAATCAGGAATGATGAATCAGGAATGATGAATCAGGAATCAGGAATCAGGAATGATGAATCAGGAATGATGAATGATGAATCAGGAATAATGAATCAGGAATGATGAATCAGGCATCAGGAATCAGGAATGATGAATCAGGAATCAGGAATCAGGAATGATGAATCAGGAATAAGGAATGATGAATCAGGAATGATGAATGATGAATCAGGAATCATGAATGATGAATCAGGAATCAGGAATGATGAATCAGGAATGATGAATCAGGAATCAGGAATCAGGAATGATGAATCAGGAATGATGAATGATGAATCAGGAATAATGAATCAGGAATGATGAATCAGGAATCAGGAATCAGGAATGATGAATCAGGAATCAGGAATCAGGAATGATGAATCAGGAATAAGGAATGATGAATCAGGAATGATGAATGATGAATCAGGAATGGTGAATCAGGAATCAGGAATCAGGAATGATGAATCAGGAATGATGAATGACGAATCAGGAATGATGAATGATGAATCAGGAATCAGGAATGATGAATCAGGTATAAGGAATCAGGAATGATGAATCAGGAATCAGGAATGATGAATCAGGAATGATGAATCAGGAATCAGCAATGATGAATCAGGAACGATGAATGATGAATCAGGAATGATGAATCAGGAATCAGGAATGATGAATGATGAATGATGAATCAGGAATCAGGAATGATGATCAGGAATCAGGAATCAGGAATCAGGAGTGATCAATCAGGAATCAGGAATGATGAATCAGGAATCAGGATGATGAATCAGGAATGAGGAATGATCAATCAGAAAGAGGAATGTTCAATCAGGAATCAGGAATGATGAATCAGGAATGATGATTGATGAATCAGGAATGAGGAATGATGAATCAGGAATCAGGAATGATGAATCAGGAATCAGGAATGATGAATCAGGAAAGAGGAATGATGAATCAGGAATCAGGAATGGTGAATCAGGAATCAGGAATGATGAATCAGGAATCAGGAATGATGAATCAGGAATCATGAATGATGAATCAGGAATCAGGAATGATGAATCAGGAATCAGGAATCAGGAATGATGAATCAGGAATGATGAATGATGAATCAGGAATAATGAATCAGAAATGATGAATCAGGAATGATGAATCAGGAATCAGGAATCAGGAATGATGAATCAGGAATGATGAATCAGGAATGATGAATGACGAATCAGGAATGATGAATGATGAATCAGGAATCAGGAATGATGAATCAGGAATAAGGAATCAGGAATGATGAATCAGGAATAAGGAATGATGAATCAGGAATGATGAATGATGAATCAGGAATGATGAATGATGAATCAGGAATGATGAATCAGGAATGATGAATCAGGAATCAGCAATGATGAATCAGGAATGATGAATGATGAATCAGGAATGATGAATCAGGAATCAGGAATGATGAATGATGAATGATGAATCAGGAATCAGCAATGATGAATCAGGAATCAGGAATGATGAATCAGGAATCAGGAATCAGGAATCAGGAATGATGAATCAGGAATCAGGAATGATGAATCAGGAATCAGGAATGATGAATCAGGAATCAGGAATGATGAATCAGGAATCATGAATGATGAATCAGGAATCAGGAATGATGAATCAGGAATGATGAATCAGGAATCAGGAATCAGGTATGATGAATCAGGAATGATGAATGATGAATCAGGAATAATGAATCAGGAATGATGAATCAGGAATCAGGAATCAGGAATGATGAATCAGGAATCAGGAATCAGGAATGATGAATCAGGAATAAGGAATGATGAATCAGGAATGATGAATGATGAATCAGGAATGGTGAATCAGGAATCAGGAATCAGGAATGATGAATCAGGAATGATGAATGACGAATCAGGAATGATGAATGATGAATCAGGAATCAGGAATGATGAATCAGGTATAAGGAATCTGGAATGATGAATCAGGATAAGGAATGATGAATCAGGAATGATGAATCAGGAATCAGCAATGATGAATCAGGAATGATGAATGATGAATCAGGAATGATGAATCAGGAATCAGGAATGATGAATGATGAATGATGAATCAGGAATCAGCAATGATGAATCAGGAATTAGGAATGATGAATCAGGAATCAGGAATCAGGAATCAGGAGTGATCAATCAGAATCAGGAATGATGAATCAGGAATGAGGATTGATGAATCAGGAATGAGGAATGATGAATCAGGAATCAGGAATGATGAATCAGGAATCAGGAATGATGAATCAGGAAAGAGGAATGATGAATCAGGAATCAGGATGGTGAATCAGGAATCAGGAATGATGAATCAGGAATCAGAATGATGATCATGAAAGAGGATTGATGAATCAGGAATCAGGAATGTTGAATCATGAATCAGGAATGATGAATCAGGAATCAGGAATGATGAATCAGGAATCAGGAATGATGATCAGGAATCATGAATGACGAATCAGGAATGATGAATGATGAATCAGGAATCAGAATGATGAATCAGGAATAAGGAATCAGGAATGATGAATCAGGAATAAGGAATGATGAATCAGGAATGATGAATGATGAATCAGGAATGATGAATGATGAATCAGGAATGATGAATCAGGAATGATGAATCAGGAATCAGCAATGATGAATCAGGAATGATGAATGATGAATCAGGAATCAGGAATGATGAATGATGAATGATGAATCAGGAATCAGCAATGATGAATCAGGAATCAGGAATGATGAATCAGGAATGATGAATCAGGAATCAGAATCAGATCAGGAGTGATCAATCAGGAATCAGGAATGATGAATCAGGAATCAGGAATGATGAATCAGGAATGAGGAATGATCAATCAGGAAAGAGGGAATGATCAATCAGGAATCAGGAATGATGAAATCAGGATGAGGATTGATGAATCAGGAATGAGGAATGATGAATCAGGAATCAGGAATGATGAATAAGGAATCAGGAATGATGAATCAGGAATCAGGAATGATGAATCAGGAATGATGAATCAGGAATCAGGAATCAGGAATGATGAATCAGGAATGATGAATGATGAATCAGGAATAATGAATCAGGAATGATGAATCAGGCATCAGGAATCAGGAATGATGAATCAGAATCAGGAATCAGGAATGATGAATCAGGATTAAGGAATGATGAATCAGGAATGATGAATGATGAATCAGGAATCATGAATGATGAATCAGGAATCAGGAATGATGAATCAGGAATGATGAATCAGGAATCAGGAATCAGGAATGATTGAATCAGGAATGATGAATGATGAATCAGGAATAATGAATCAGGAATGATGAATCAGGAATCAGGAATCAGGAATGATGAATCAGGAATCAGGAATCAGGAATGATGAATCAGGAATAAGGAATGATGAATCAGGAATGATGAATGATGAATCAGGAATGGTGAATCAGGAATCAGGAATCAGGAATGATGAATCAGGAATGATGAATGACGAATCAGGAATGATGAATGATGAATCAGGAATCAGGAATGATGAATCAGGTATAAGGAATCAGGAATGATGAATCAGAATCAGGAATGATGAATCAGGAATGATGAATCAGGAATCAGCAATGATGAATCAGGAACGATGAATGATGAATAATGAATCGGGAATGATGAATCAGGAATCAGGAATCAGGAATCAGGAATGATGAATCAGAGAATCAGGAATGATGAATGATGAATGATGAATCAGGAATCAGCAATGATGAATCAGGAATCAGGAATGATGAATCAGGAATCAGGAATCAGGAATCAGGAGTGATCAATCAGGAATCAGGAATGATGAATCAGGAATCAGGAATGATGAATCAGGAATGAGGAATGATCAATCAGGAAAGAGGAATGTTCAATCAGGAATCAGGAATGATGAATCAGGAATGAGGATTGATGAATCAGGAATGAGGAATGATGAATCAGGAATCAGGAATGATGAATCAGGAATCAGGAATGATGAATCAGGAAAGAGGAATGATGAATCAGGAATCAGAATGGTGAATCAGGAATCAGGAATGATGAATCAGGAATCAGGAATGATGAATCAGGAATCATGAATGATGAATCAGGAATCAGGAATGATGAATCAGGAATCAGGAATCAGGAATGATGAATCAGGAATGATGAATGATGAATCAGGAATAATGAATCAGGAATGATGAATCAGGAATGATGAATCAGGAATCAGGAATCAGGAATGATGAATCAGGAATGATGAATCAGGAATGATGAATGACGAATCAGGAATGATGAATGATGAATCAGGAATCAGGAATGATGAATCAGGAATAAGGAATCAGGAATGATGAATGATGAATCAGGAATCAGGATGATGAATCAGGAATCATGAATGATGAATCAGGAATCAGGAATGATGAATCAGGGAATGATGAATCAGGAATCAGGAATCAGGAATGATGAATCAGGAATGATGAATGATGAATCAGGAATAATGAATCAGGAATGATGAATCAGGAATCAGGAATCAGAATGATGAATCAGGAATCAGGAATCAGGAATGATGAATCAGGAATAAGGAATGATGAATCAGGAATGATGAATGATGAATCAGGAATGATGAATGATGAATCAGGAATCAGGAATGATGAATCAGGTATAAGGAATCAGGAATGATGAATCAGGAATAAGGAATGATGAATCAGGAATGATGAATGATGAATCAGTAATGATGAATCAGAATGATGAATCAGGAATGATGAATCAGGAATCAGCAATGATGAATCAGAACGATGAATGATGAATCAGGAATGATGAATCAGGATCAGGAATGATGAATGATGAATGATGAATCAGGAATCAGCAATGATGAATCAGGAATCAGGAATGATGAATCAGGAATCAGGAATCAGGAATCAGGAGTGATCAATCAGGAATCAGGAATGATGAATCAGGAATCAGGAATGATGAATCAGGAATGAGGAATGATCAATCAGGAAAGAGGAATGTTCAATCAGGAATCAGGAATGATGAATCAGGAATGAGGATTGATGAATCAGGAATGAGGAATGATGAATCAGGAATCAGGAATGATGAATCAGGAATCAGGAATGATGAATCAGGAAAGAGGAATGATGAATCAGGAATCAGGAATGGTGAATCAGGAATCAGGAATGATGAATCAGGAATCAGGAATGATGAATCAGGAATCATGAATGATGAATCAGGAATCAGGAATGATGAATCAGGAATCAGGAATCAGGAATGATGAATCAGGAATGATGAATGATGAATCAGGAATAATGAATCAGGAATGATGAATCAGGAATGATGAATCAGGAATCAGGGAATCAGGAATGATGAATCAGGAATGATGAATCAGGAATGATGAATGACGAATCAGGAATGATGAATGATGAATCAGGAATCAGGAATGATGAATCAGGAATAAGGAATCAGGAATGATGAATCAGGAATAAGGAATGATGAATCAGGAATGATGAATGATGAATCAGGAATGATGAATGATGAATCAGGAATGATGAATCAGGAATGATGAATCAGGAATCAGCAATGATGAATCAGGAATGATGAATGATGAATCAGGAATCAGGAATGATGAATGATGAATGATGAATCAGGAATCAGCAATGATGAATCAGAATCAGGAATGATGAATCAGGAATGATGAATCAGGAATCAGGAATCAGGAATCAGGAGTGATCAATCAGGAATCAGGAATGATGAATCAGGAATCAGGAATGATGAATCAGGAATGAGGAATGATCAATCAGGAAAGAGGAATGATCAATCAGGAATCAGGAATGATGAATCAGGAATGAGGATTGATGAATCAGGAATGAGGAATGATGAATCAGGAATCAGAATGATGAATAAGGAATCAGGAATGATGAATTCAGGAATCAGGAATGATGAATCAGGAATGATGATCAGGAATCAGGAATCAGGAATGATGAATCAGGAATGATGAATGATGAATCAGGAATAATGAATCAGGAATGATGAATCAGGCATCAGGAATCAGGAATGATGAATCAGGAATCAGGAATCAGGAATGATGAATCAGGAATAAGGAATGATGAATCAGGAATGATGAATGATGAATCAGGAATGGTGAATCAGGAATCAGGAATCAGGAATGATGAATCAGGAATGATGAATGACGAATCAGGAATGATGAATGATGAATCAGGAATCAGGAATGATGAATCAGGTATAAGGAATCAGGAATGATGAATCAGGAATAAGGAATGATGAATCAGGAATGATGAATCAGGAATCAGCAATGATGAATAAGGAATGATGAATGATGAATCAGGAATGATGAATCAGGAATCAGAATGATGAATGATGAATGATGAATCAGAATCAGCAATGATGAATCAGGAATTAGGAATGATGAATCAGGAATCAGGAATCAGGAATCAGGAGTGATCAATCAGGAATCAGGAATGATGAATCAGGAATGAGGATTGATGAATCAGGAATGAGGAATGATGAATCAGGAATCAGGAATGATGAATCAGGAATCAGGAATGATGAATCAGGAAAGAGGAATGATGAATCAGGAATCAGGAATGGTGAATCAGGAATCAGGAATGATGAATCAGGAATCAGGAATGATGAATCAGGAATAATGAATCAGGAATGATGAATCAGGAATCAGGAATCAGGAATGATGAATCAGGAATCAGGAATCAGGAATGATGAATCAGGAATCAGGAATAATGAATCAGGAATGATGAATCAGGAATCAGGAATCACGAATGATGAATCAGGAATCAGGAATCAGGAATGATGAATCAGGAATCAGGAATCAGGAATGATGAATCAGGAATGATGAATGACGAATCAGGAATGAAGAATGATGAATCAGGAATCAGGAATGATGAATCAGGAATCTGGAATAAGGAATGATGAATCAGGAATGATGAATGATGAATCAGGAATAATGAATCAGGAATGATGAATCAGGAATGATGAATCAGGAATCAGGAATCAGGAATGATGAATCAGGAATGATGAATCAGGAATGATGAATGACGAATCAGGAATGATGAATGATGAATCAGGAATCAGGAATGATGAATCAGGAATAAGGAATCAGGAATGATGAATCAGGAATAAGGAATGATGAATCAGGAATGATGAATGATGAATCAGGAATGATGAATGATGAATCAGGAATGATGAATCAGGAATGATGAATCAGGAATCAGCAATGATGAATCAGGAATGATGAATGATGAATCAGGAATGATGAATCAGGAATCAGGAATGATGAATGATGAATGATGAATCAGGAATCAGCAATGATGAATCAGGAATCAGGAATGATGAATCAGGAATCAGGAATCAGGAATCAGGAATGATGAATCAGGAATCAGGATTGATGAATCAGGAATCAGGAATGATGAATCAGGAATCAGGAATGATGAATCAGGAATCATGAATGATGAATCAGGAATCAGGAATGATGAATCAGGAATGATGAATCAGGAATCAGGAATCAGGAATGATGAATCAGGAATGATGAATGATGAATCAGGAATAATGAATCAGGAATGATGAATCAGGAATCAGGAATCAGGAATGATGAATCAGGAATCAGGAATCAGGAATGATGAATCAGGAATAAGGGAATGATGAATCAGGAATGATGAATGATGAATCAGGAATGGTGAATCAGGAATCAGGAATCAGGAATGATGAATCAGGAATGATGAATGACGAATCAGGAATGATGAATGATGAATCAGGAATCAGGAATGATGAATCAGGTATAAGGAATCTGGAATGATGAATCAGGAATAAGGAATGATGAATCAGGAATGATGAATCAGGAATCAGCAATGATGAATCAGGAATGATGAATGATGAATCAGGAATGATGAATCAGGAATCAGGAATGATGAATGATGAATGATGAATCAGGAATCAGCAATGATGAATCAGGAATTAGGAATGATGAATCAGGAATCAGGAATCAGGAATCAGGAGTGATCAATCAGGAATCAGGAATGATGAATCAGGAATGAGGATTGATGAATCAGGAATGAGGAATGATGAATCAGGAATCAGGAATGATGAATCAGGAATCAGGAATGATGAATCAGGAAAGAGGAATGATGAATCAGGAATCAGGAATGGTGAATCAGGAATCAGGAATGATGAATCAGGAATCAGGAATGATGAATCATGAAAGAGGATTGATGAATCAGGAATCAGGAATGTTGAATCATGAATCAGGAATGATGAATCAGGAATCAGGAATGATGAATCAGGAATCAGGAATGATGAATCAGGAATCATGAATGATGAATCAGGAATCAGGAATGATGAATCAGGAATGATGAATCAGGAATCAGGAATCAGGAATGATGAATCAGGAATGATGAATGATGAATCAGGAATAATGAATCAGGAATGATGAATCAGGAATCAGGAATCAGGAATGATGAATCAGGAATCAGGAATCAGGAATGATGAATCAGGAATAAGGAATGATGAATCAGGAATGATGAATGATGAATCAGGAATGATGAATGATGAATCAGGAATCAGGAATGATGAATCAGGTATAAGGAATCAGGAATGATGAATCAGGAATAAGGAATGATGAATCAGGAATGATGAATGATGAATCAGTAATGATGAATCAGGAATGATGAATCAGGAATGATGAATCAGGAATGAGCAATGATGAATCAGGAACGATGAATGATGAATCAGGAATGATGAATCAGGAATCAGGAATGATGAATGATGAATGATGAATCAGGAATCAGCAATGATGAATCAGGAATCAGGAATGATGAATCAGGAATCAGGAATCAGGAATCAGGAGTGATCAATCAGGAATCAGGAATGATGAATCAGGAATCAGGAATGATGAATCAGGAATGAGGAATGATCAATCAGGAAAGAGGAATGTTCAATCAGGAATCAGGAATGATGAATCAGGAATGAGGATTGATGAATCAGGAATGAGGAATGATGAATCAGGAATCAGGAATGATGAATCAGGAATCAGGAATGATGAATCAGGAAAGAGGAATGATGAATCAGGAATCAGGAATGGTGAATCAGGAATCAGGAATGATGAATCAGGAATCAGGAATGATGAATCAGGAATCATGAATGATGAATCAGGAATCAGGAATGATGAATCAGGAATCAGGAATCAGGAATGATGAATCAGGAATGATGAATGATGAATCAGGAATAATGAATCAGGAATGATGAATCAGGAATGATGAATCAGGAATCAGGAATCAGGAATGATGAATCAGGAATGATGAATCAGGAATGATGAATGACGAATCAGGAATGATGAATGATGAATCAGGAATCAGGAATGATGAATCAGGAATAAGGAATCAGGAATGATGAATCAGGAATAAGGAATGATGAATCAGGAATGATGAATGATGAATCAGGAATGATGAATGATGAATCAGGAATGATGAATGATGAATCAGGAATGATGAATCAGGAATGATGAATCAGGAATCAGCAATGATGAATCAGGAATGATGAATGATGAATCAGGAATGATGAATCAGGAATCAGGAATGATGAATGATGAATGATGAATCAGGAATCAGCAATGATGAATCAGGAATCAGGAATGATGAATCAGGAATGATGAATCAGGAATCAGGAATCAGGAATCAGGAGTGATCAATCAGGAATCAGGAATGATGAATCAGGAATCAGGAATGATGAATCAGGAATGAGGAATGATCAATCAGGAAAGAGGAATGATCAATCAGGAATCAGGAATGATGAATCAGGAATGAGGATTGATGAATCAGGAATGAGGAATGATGAATCAGGAATCAGGAATGATGAATCAGGAATCAGGAATGATGAATCAGGAATCAGGAATGATGAATCAGGAATCATGAATGATGAATCAGGAATCATGAATGATGAATCAGGAATCAGGAATGATGAATCAGGAATGATGAATCAGGAATCAGGAATCAGGAATGATGAATCAGGAATGATGAATGATGAATCAGGAATAATGAATCAGGAATGATGAATCAGGAATCAGGAATCAGGAATGATGAATCAGGAATCAGGAATCAGGAATGATGAATCAGGAATAAGGAATGATGAATCAGGAATGATGAATGATGAATCAGGAATGGTGAATCAGGAATCAGGAATCAGGAATGATGAATCAGGAATGATGAATGACGAATCAGGAATGATGAATGATGAATCAGGAATCAGGAATGATGAATCAGGTATAAGGAATCAGGAATGATGAATCAGGAATAAGGAATGATGAATCAGGAATGATGAATCAGGAATCAGCAATGATGAATAAGGAATGATGAATGATGAATCAGGAATGATGAATCAGGAATCAGGAATGATGAATGATGAATGATGAATCAGGAATCAGCAATGATGAATCAGGAATTAGGAATGATGAATCAGGAATCAGGAATCAGGAATCAGGAGTGATCAATCAGGAATCAGGAATGATGAATCAGGAATGAGGATTGATGAATCAGGAATGAGGAATGATGAATCAGGAATCAGGAATGATGAATCAGGAATCAGGAATGATGAATCAGGAAAGAGGAATGATGAATCAGGAATCAGGAATGGTGAATCAGGAATCAGGAATGATGAATCAGGAATCAGGAATGATGAATCAGGAATAATGAATCAGGAATGATGAATCAGGAATCAGGAATCAGGAATGATGAATCAGGAATCAGGAATCAGGAATGATGAATCAGGAATCAGGAATAATGAATCAGGAATGATGAATCAGGAATCAGGAATCACGAATGATGAATCAGGAATCAGGAATCAGGAATGATGAATCAGGAATCAGGAATCAGGAATGATGATCAGGAATGATGAATGACGAATCAGGAATGAAGAATGATGAATCAGGAATCAGGAATGATGAATCAGGAATCTGGAATAAGGAATGATGAATCAGGAATGATGAATGATGAATCAGGAATGATGAATGATGAATCAGGAATGATGAATCAGGAATGATGAATCAGGAATCAGCAATGATGAATCAGGAATGATGAATCAGGAATCATGAATGATGAATCAGGAATCAGGAATGATGAATCAGGAATCAGGAATAATGAATCAGGAATGATGAATCAGGAATGATGAATCAGGAATCAGCAATGATGAATCAGGAATGATGAATCAGGAATCATGAATGATGAATCAGGAATCAGGAATGATGAATGAGGAATCAGGAATCAGGAATGATGAATCAGGAATGATGAATGATGAATCAGGAATAATGAATCAGGAATGATGAATCAGGAATGATGAATCAGGAATCAGGAATCAGGAATGATGAATCAGGAATGATGAATCAGGAATGATGAATGACGAATCAGGAATGATGAATGATGAATCAGGAATCAGGAATGATGAATCAGGAATAAGGAATCAGGAATGATGAATCAGGAATAAGGAATGATGAATCAGGAATGATGAATGATGAATCAGGAATGATGAATGATGAATCAGGAATGATGAATCAGAATGATGAATCAGGAATCAGCAATGATGAATCAGGAATGATGAATGATGAATCAGGAATGATGAATCAGGAATGATGAATCAGAATCAGCAATGATGAATCAGGAATGATGAATGATGAATCAGGAATGATGAATCAGGAATCAGGAATGATGAATGATGAATGATGAATCAGGAATCAGCAATGATGAATCAGGAATCAGGAATGATGAATCAGGAATCAGGAATCAGGAATCAGGAATGAGGAATCAGGAATCAGGAATGATGAATCAGGAATCAGGAATGATGAATCAGGAATCAGAATGATGAATCAGGAATCATGAATGATGAATCAGGAATCAGGAATGATGAATCAGGAATGATGAATCAGGAATCAGGAATCAGGAATGATGAATCAGGAATGATGAATGATGAATCAGGAATAATGAATCAGGAATGATGAATCAGGAATCAGGAATCAGGAATGATGAATCAGGAATCAGGAATCAGGAATGATGAATCAGGAATAAGGAATGATGAATCAGGAATGATGAATGATGAATCAGGAATGGTGAATCAGGAATCAGGAATCAGGAATGATGAATCAGGAATGATGAATGACGAATCAGGAATGATGAATGATGAATCAGGAATCAGGAATGATGAATCAGGTATAAGGAATCTGGAATGATGAATCAGGAATAAGGAATGATGAATCAGGAATGATGAATCAGGAATCAGCAATGATGAATCAGGAATGATGAATGATGAATCAGGAATGATGAATCAGGAATCAGGAATGATGAATGATGAATGATGAATCAGGAATCAGCAATGATGAATCAGGAATTAGGAATGATGAATCAGGAATCAGGAATCAGGAATCAGGAGTGATCAATCAGGAATCAGGAATGATGAATCAGGAATGAGGATTGATGAATCAGGAATGAGGAATGATGAATCAGGAATCAGGAATGATGAATCAGGAATCAGGAATGATGAATCAGGAAAGAGGAATGATGAATCAGGAATCAGGAATGGTGAATCAGGAATCAGGAATGATGAATCAGGAATCAGGAATGATGAATCAGGAATGATGAATGATGAATCAGGAATGATGAATCAGGAATCAGGAATGATGAATGATGAATGATGAATCAGGAATCAGCAATGATGAATCAGGAATCAGGAATGATGAATCAGGAATGATGAATCAGGAATCAGGAATCAGGAATCAGGAGTGATCAATCAGGAATCAGGAATGATGAATCAGGAATCAGGAATGATGAATCAGGAATGAGGAATGATCAATCAGGAATAATGAATCAGGAATGATGAATCAGGAATCAGGAATCAGGAATGATGAATCAGGAATCAGGAATCAGGAATGATGAATCAGGAATAAGGAATGATGAATCAGGAATGATGAATGATGAATCAGGAATGGTGAATCAGGAATCAGGAATCAGGAATGATGAATCAGGAATGATGAATGACGAATCAGGAATGATGAATGATGAATCAGGAATCAGGAATGATGAATCAGGAATCAGGAATCAGAATCAGGAGTGATCAATCAGGAATCAGGAATGATGAATCAGGAATGAGGATTGATGAATCAGGAATGAGGAATGATGAATCAGGAATCAGGAATGATGAATCAGGAATCAGGAATGATGAATCAGGAAAGAGGGAATGATGAATCAGGAATCAGGAATGGTGAATCATGAATCAGGAATGATGAATCAGGAATCAGGAATGATGAATCAGGAATCAGGAATGATGAATCAGGAATCAGGAATGATGATCAGGAATCAGGAATCAGGAATCAGGAATGATGAATCAGCAATGATGAATGATGAATCAGGAATAATGAATCAGGAATGATGAATCAGGAATCAGGAATCAGGAATGATGTATCAGGAATCAGGAATCAGGAATGATGAATCAGGAATGATGAATCAGGAATCAGGAATCAGGAATGATGAATCAGGAATGATGAATGATGAATCAGGAATAATGAATCAGGAATGATGAATCAGGAATCAGGAATCAGGAATGATGAATCAGGAATCAGGAATGATGAATGATGAATCAGGAATGATGAATCAGGAATCAGGAATGATGAATCAGGAATCAGGAATGATGAATCATGAAAGAGGATTGATGAATCAGGAATCAGAAATGTTGAATCATGAATCAGGAATGAATCAGGAATCAGGAATGATGAATCAGGAATCAGGAATGATGAATCAGGAATCAGGAATGATGAATCAGGAATCAGGAATGATGAATCAGGAATGATGAATCAGGAATCAGGAATCAGGAATGATGAATCAGGAATCAGGAATCAGGAATGATGAATCAGGAATAAGGAATGATGAATCAGGAATGATGAATGATGAATCAGGAATGGTGAATCAGGAATCAGGAATCAGGAATCAGGATGAATCAGGAATGATGAATGACGAATCAGGAATGATGAATGATGAATCAGGAATCAGGAATGATGAATCAGGTATAAGGAATCAGGATGATGAATCAGGAATAAGGAATGATGAATCAGGAATGATGAATCAGGAATAAGGAATGATGAATCAGGAATGATGAATCAGGAATGATGAATCAGGAATGATGATCAGGAATGATGAATCAGGAATCAGCAATGATGAATCAGGAATCAGCAATGATGAATCAGGAATGATGAATCAGGAATCAGGAATGATGAATGATGAATGATGAATCAGGAATCAGCAATGATGAATCAGGAATCAGGAATGATGAATCAGGAATCAGGAATCAGGAATCAGGAGTGATCAATCAGGAATCAGGAATGATGAATCAGGAATCAGGAATGATGAATCAGGAATGAGGAATGATCAATCAGGAAAGAGGAATGTTCAATCAGGAATCAGGAATGATGAATCAGGAATGAGGATTGATGAATCAGGAATGAGGAATGATGAATCAGGAATCAGGAATGATGAATCAGGAATCAGGAATGATGAATCAGGAAAGAGGAATGATGAATCAGGAATCAGGAATGGTGAATCAGGAATCAGGAATGATGAATCAGGAATCAGGAATGATGAATTAGGAATCATGAATGATGAATCAGGAATCAGGAATGATGAATCAGGAATCAGGAATCAGGAATGATGAATCAGGAATGATGAATGATGAATCAGGAATAATTAATCAGGAATGATGAATCAGGAATCAGGAATCAGGAATGATGAATCAGGAATCAGGAATGATGA
>JAOWCC010001109.1:0-35448 GCA_030867875.1 Actinernus sp. WN-2022 | reverse complement strand
ACGAATCAGGAATCAGTATCAGGAATGATGAATGATGAATCAGGAATCAGGAATGATGAATCAGGAATCAGGAATGATGAATCAGGAATGATGAATGATGAATCAGGAATGATGAATGATGAATCAGGAATGATGAATCAGGAATGATGAATCAAGAATCAGGAATCAGAAGTGATTAATCAGGAATCAGGAATGATGAATCAGGAATCAGGAATGATGATTCAGGAATGAGGAATGATCAATCAGGAATCAGGAATGATGAATGAGGAATGAGGAATGATGAATCAGGAATGATAAATGATGAATCAGGAATCAGGAATGATGAATCAGGAATGATAAATGATGAATCAGGAATGATGAATCAGGAATGAGGAATGATGAATCAGGAATGAGGAGTGATCAATCAGGAATCAGGAATGATGAATCAGGAATGAGGATTGATGAATCAGGAATGAGGAATGATGAATCAGGAATGATGAATGATGAATTAGGAATCAGGAATGATGAATCAGGAATCAGGAATGATGAATCAGGAATGATGAATCAGGAATCAGGAATGATGAATCAGGAATCAGGAATGATGAATCAGGAATGATGAATGATGTATCAGGAATCAGGAATGATGAATCAGGAAAGAGGAATGATGAATCAGGAATCACGAATGGTGAATCATGAATCAGGAATGATGAATCAGGAATCAGGAATGATGAATCATGAATCAGGAATCAGGAATGATGAGTCAGGAATGATGAATCATGAATCAGGAATCAGGAATGATGAGTCAGGAATGATGAATGATGAATCAGGAATGATGAATCAGGAATCTGGAATGATGAATCAGGAATGATGAATGATGAATCAGGAATGATGAATCAGGAATGATGAATCAGGAATCAGGAATCAGGAATGATAAATCAGGAATCAGGAATCAGGAATCAGGAATGATGAATCAGGAATGATGAATGACGAATCAGGAATGATGATTCAGGAATGATGAATGATGAATCAGGAATCAGGAATGATGAATCAGGAATCAGGAATGATGAATCAGGAATAAGGAATGATGAATCAGGAATGATGAATGATGAATCAGGAATGATGAATCAGGAATGATGAATCAGGAATCAGGAATGATGAATGATGAATCAGGAATGATGAATGACGAATCAGGAATGATGAATGATGATTCAGGAATGATGAATGATGAATCAGGAATCAGGAATGATGAATCAGGAATGATGAATGTTGAATCAGGAATCAGGAATGATGAATCAGGAATAAGGAATGATGAATCAGGAATGATGAATGATGAATCATGAATGATGAATCAGGAATCAGGAATCAGGAATCAGGTATCATGAATGATGAATCAGGAATCAGGAATCAGGAATGATGAATCAGGAATCAGGAATCAGGAATCAGGAATGATGAATCAGGAATCAGGAATAATGAATCAGGAATGATGAATGATGAATCAGAAATCAGGAATGATGAATCAGGAATCAGGAATGATGAATCAGGAATCAGGAATGATGAATCAGGCATGATGAATCAGGAATCAGGAATCAGGAATGATGAATCAGGAATCAGGAATGATGAATCAGGAATCAGGAATGATGAATCAGGAATGAGGAATGATCAATCAGGAATGATGAATGATGAATCAGGAATCAGCAATGATGAATCAGGATTCAGGAATGATGAATCAGGAATGATGAATGATGAATCAGGAATAAGGAATGATGAATCAGGAATCAGGAATGATGAATCAGGAATCAGGAATGATGAATCAGGAATGATGAATGATGAATCAGGAATGATGAATCAGGAATGATGAATCAGGAATGATGAATCAGGTATCATGAATCAGGAATCAGGAATGATGAATCAGGAATCAGGAATGATGAATGATGTATCAGGAATCAGGAATGATGAATCAGGAAAGAGGAATGATGAATCAGGAATCAGGAATGGTGAATCATGAATCAGGAATGATGAATCAGGAATCAGGAATGATGAATCAGGAATCAGGAATGATGAATCAGGAATCATGAATGATGAATCAGGAATCAGGAATGATGAATCAGGAATGATGAATGATGAATGATGAGTCAGGAATGATGAATCAGGAATCAGGAATGATGAATCAGGAATGATGAATCAGAAATGATGAATCAGGAATCAGGAATGATGAATCAGGAATCAGGAATGATGAATCAGGAATCAGGAATCAGGAATGATGAATCAGGAATCAGGAATGATGAATCAGGAATCAGGAATCAGGAATGATGAATCAGGAATGATGAATGTTGAATCAGGAATCAGGAATGATGAATCAGGAATAAGGAATGATGAATCAGGAATGATGAATGATGAATCAGGAATCAGGAATGATGAATCAGGAATCAGGAATGATGAATCAGGAATCAGGAATGATGAATCAGGAATGATGAATGATGAATCAGGAATGATGAATCAGGAATGATGAATCAGGAATCAGGAATGATGAATCAGGAATCAGGAATGATGAATCAGGAATCAGGAATGATGAATCAGGAATGATGAATGATGAATCAGGAATGATGAATCAGGAATCAGGAATCAGGAATGATGAATCAGGAATGATGAATGACGAATCAGGAATGATGAATGATGATTCAGGAATGATGAATGATGAATCAGGAATCAGGAATGATGAATCAGGAATGATGAATGTTGAATCAGGAATCAGGAATGATGAATCAGGAATAAGGAATGATGAATCAGGAATGATGAATGATGAATCAGGAATGATGAATCAGGAATGATGAATCAGGAATCAGGTATCATGAATGATGAATCAGGAATCAGGAATCAGGAATGATGAATCAGGAATCAGGAATCAGGAATCAGGAATGATGAATCAGGAATCAGGAATAATGAATCAGGAATGATGAATGATGAATCAGAAATCAGGAATGATGAATCAGGAATCAGGAATGATGAATCAGGAATCAGGAATGATGAATCAGGCATGATGAATCAGGAATCAGGAATCAGGAATGATGAATCAGGAATCAGGAATGATGAATCAGGAATCAGGAATGATGAATCAGGAATGAGGAATGATCAATCAGGAATGATGAATGATGAATCAGGAATCAGCAATGATGAATCAGGATTCAGGAATGATGAATCAGGAATGATGAATGATGAATCAGGAATAAGGAATGATGAATCAGGAATCAGGAATGATGAATCAGGAATGATGAATGATGAATCAGGAATGATGAATCAGGAATGATGAATCAGGAATGATGAATCAGGTATCATGAATCAGGAATCAGGAATGATGAATCAGGAATCAGGAATGATGAATGATGTATCAGGAATCAGGAATGATGAATCAGGAAAGAGGAATGATGAATCAGGAATCAGGAATGGTGAATCATGAATCAGGAATGATGAATCAGGAATCAGGAATGATGAATCAGGAATCAGGAATGATGAATCAGGAATCATGAATGATGAATCAGGAATCAGGAATGATGAATCAGGAATGATGAATGATGAATGATGAGTCAGGAATGATGAATCAGGAATCAGGAATGATGAATCAGGAATGATGAATCAGAAATGATGAATCAGGAATCAGGAATGATGAATCAGGAATCAGGAATGATGAATCAGGAATCAGGAATCAGGAATGATGAATCAGGAATCAGGAATGATGAATCAGGAATCAGGAATCAGGAATGATGAATCAGGAATGATGAATGTTGAATCAGGAATCAGGAATGATGAATCAGGAATAAGGAATGATGAATCAGGAATGATGAATGATGAATCAGGAATCAGGAATGATGAATCAGGAATCAGGAATGATGAATCAGGAATCAGGAATGATGAATCAGGAATGATGAATGATGAATCAGGAATGATGAATCAGGAATGATGAATCAGGAATCAGGAATGATGAATCAGGAATCAGGAATGATGAATCAGGAATCAGGAATGATGAATCAGGAATGATGAATGATGAATCAGGAATGATGAATCAGGAATGAGGAATGATGAATCAGGAATGAGGAGTGATCAATCAGGAATCAGGAATGATGAATCAGGAATGAGGAATGATGAATCAGGAATGAGGAATGATCAATCAGGAATGATGAATGATGAATTAGGAATCAGGAATGATGAATCAGGAATCAGGAATGATGAATCAGGAATGATGAATCAGGAATCAGGAATGATGAATCAGGAATCAGGAATGATGAATCAGGAATGATGAATGATGTATCAGGAATCAGGAATGATGAATCAGGAAAGAGGAATGATGAATCAGGAATCAGGAATGGTGAATCATGAATCAGGAATGATGAATCAGGAATCAGGAATCATGAATCAGGAATCAGGAATGATGAATCAGGAATCATGAATGATGAATCAGGAATCAGGAATGATGAATGATGAATCAGGAATCAGGAATGATGAGTCAGGAATGATGAATGATGAATCAGGAATGATGAATGATGAATCAGGAATGATGAATCAAGAATCTGGAATGATGAATCAGGAATGATGAATGATGAATCAGGAATGATGAATCAGGAATGATGAATCAGGAATCAGGAATCAGGAATGATGAATCAGGAATCAGGAATCAGGAATCAGGAATGATGAATCAGGAATGATGAATGACGAATCAGGAATGATGAATGATGATTCAGGAATGATGAATGATGAATCAGGAATCAGGAATGATGAATCAGGAATGATGAATGTTGAATCAGGAATCAGGAATGATGAATCAGGAATAAGGAATGATGAATCAGGAATGATGAATGATGAATCAGGAATGATGAATCAGGAATGATGAATCAGGAATCAGGTATCATGAATGATGAATCAGGAATCAGGAATGATGAATCAGGAATCAGGAATCAGGAATCAGGAATGATGAATCAGGAATCAGGAATAATGAATCAGGAATGATGAATGATGAATCAGAAATCAGGAATGATGAATCAGGAATCAGGAATGATGAATCAGGAATCAGGAATGATGAATCAGGAATGATGAATCAGGAATCAGGAATGATGAATCAGGAATGAGGAATGATGTATCAGGAATCAGGAATGATGAATCAGGAAAGAGGAATGATGAATCAGGAATCAGGAATGGTGAATCATGAATCAGGAATGATGAATCAGGAATCAGAAATGATGAATCAGGAATCAGGAATGATGAATCAGGAATCATGAATGATGAATCAGGAATCAGGAATGATGAATCATGAATCAGGAATCAGGAATGATGAGTCAGGAATGATGAATGATGAATCAGGAATGATGAATGATGAATCAGGAATGATGAATCAGGAATCTGGAATGATGAATCAGGAATGATGAATGATGAATCAGGAATGATGAATCAGGAATGATGAATCAGGAATCAGGAATCAGGAATGATGAATCAGGAATCAGGAATCAGGAATCAGGAATGATGAATCAGGAATGATGAATGACGAATCAGGAATGATGATTCAGGAATGATGAATGATGAATCAGGAATCAGGAATGATGAATCAGGAATCAGGAATGATGAATCAGGAATAAGGAATGATGAATCAGGAATGATGAATGATGAATCAGGAATGATGAATCAGGAATGATGAATCAGGAATCAGGTATCATGAATGATGAATCAGGAATCAGGAATGATGAATCAGGAATCAGGAATCAGGAATCAGGAATGATGAATCAGGAATCAGGAATAATGAATCAGGAATGATGAATGATGAATCAGAAATCAGGAATGATGAATCAGGAATCAGGAATGATGAATCAGGAATCAGGAATGATGAATCAGGAATGATGAATGATGAATCAGGAATGATGAATCAGGCATGATGAATCAGGAATCAGGAATCAGGAATGATGAATCAGGAATCAGGAATGATGAATCAGGAATCAGGAATGATGAATCAGGAATCAGGAATGATGAATCAGGAATGATGAATGATGTATCAGGAATCAGGAATGATGAATCAGGAAAGAGGAATGATGAATCAGGAATCAGGAATGGTGAATCATGAATCAGGAATGATGAATCAGGAATCAGGAATGATGAATCATGAATCAGGAATCAGGAATGATGAGTCAGGAATGATGAATGATGAATCAGGAATGATGAATGATGAATCAGGAATGATGAATCAGGAATCTGGAATGATGAATCAGGAATGATGAATGATGAATCAGGAATGATGAATCAGGAATGATGAATCAGGAATCAGGAATCAGGAATGATGAATCAGGAATCAGGAATCAGGAATCAGGAATGATGAATCAGGAATGATGAATCAGGAATGATGAATGACGAATCAGGAAAGATGAATGATGATTCAGGAATGATGAATGATGAATCAGGAATCAGGAATGATGAATCAGGAATGATGAATGTTGAATCAGGAATCAGGAATGATGAATCAGGAATAAGGAATGATGAATCAGGAATGATGAATGATGAATGAGGAATGATGAATCAGGAATGATGAATCAGGAATCAGGTATCATGAATGATGAATCAGGAATCAGGAATGATGAATCAGGAATCAGGAATCAGGAATGATGAATCAGGAATCTGGAATGATGAATGATGAATCAGGAATGATGAATGATGAATCAGGAATGATAAATCAGGAATCAGGAATGATGAATGATGAATCAGGAATCAGCAATGATGAATCAGGAATCAGGAATGATGAATCAGGAATGATGAATGATGAATCAGGAATCCGGAATGATGAATCAGGAATAAGGAATGATGAATCAGGAATGATGAATGATGAATCAGGAATGACGAATGATGAATCAGGAATGACGAATCAGGAATCAGTATCAGGAATGATGAATGATGAATCAGGAATCAGGAATGATGAATCAGGAATCAGGAATGATGAATCAGGAATGATGAATGATGAATCAGGAATGATGAATGATGAATCAGGAATGATGAATCAGGAATGATGAATCAAGAATCAGGAATCACAAGTGATTAATCAGGAATCAGGAATGATGAATCAGGAATCAGGAATGATGATTCAGGAATGAGGAATGATCAATCAGGAATCAGGAATGATGAATGAGGAATGAGGAATGATGAATCAGGAATGATAAATGATGAATCAGGAATCAGGAATGATGAATCAGGAATGAGGAATGATGAATCAGGAATGATGAATGATGAATCAGGAATGATGAATCAGGAATGAGGAATGATGAATCAGGAATGAGGAGTGATCAATCAGGAATCAGGAATGATGAATCAGGAATGAGGATTGATGAATCAGGAATGAGGAATGATGAATCAGGAATGATGAATGATGAATTAGGAATCAGGAATGATGAATCAGGAATCAGGAATGATGAATCAGGAATGATGAATCAGGAATCAGGAATGATGAATCAGGAATCAGGAATGATGAATCAGGAATGATGAATGATGTATCAGGAATCAGGAATGATGAATCAGGAAAGAGGAATGATGAATCAGGAATCAGGAATGGTGAATCATGAATCAGGAATGATGAATCAGGAATCAGGAATGATGAATCAGGAATCATGAATGATGAATCAGGAATCAGGAATGATGAATCATGAATCAGGAATCAGGAATGATGAGTCAGGAATGATGAATGATGAATCAGGAATGATGAATCAGGAATCTGGAATGATGAATCAGGAATGATGAATGATGAATCAGGAATGATGAATCAGGAATGATGAATCAGGAATCAGGAATCAGGAATGATAAATCAGGAATCAGGAATCAGGAATCAGGAATGATGAATCAGGAATGATGAATGACGAATCAGGAATGATGATTCAGGAATGATGAATGATGAATCAGGAATCAGGAATGATGAATCAGGAATCAGGAATGATGAATCAGGAATAAGGAATGATGAATCAGGAATGATGAATGATGAATCAGGAATGATGAATCAGGAATGATGAATCAGGAATCAGGAATCAGGAATGATGAAACAGGAATCAGGAATAATGAATCAGGAATGATGAATCAGGAATCAGGAATGATGAATCAGGAATCAGGAATAATGAATCAGGAATGATGAATGATGAATCAGAAATCAGGAATGATGAATCAGGAATCAGGAATGATGAATCAGGAATCAGGAATGATGAATCAGGAATCAGGAATGATGAATCAGGAATGATGAATGATGTATCAGGAATCAGGAATGATGAATCAGGAAAGAGGAATGATGAATCAGGAATCAGGAATGGTGAATCATGAATCAGGAATGATGAATCAGGAATCAGGAATGATGAATCATGAATCAGGAATCAGGAATGATGAGTCAGGAATGATGAATGATGAATCAGGAGTGATGAATGATGAATGATTAATCAGGAATCTGGAATGATGAATCAGGAATGATGAATGATGAATCAGGAATGATGAATGATGAATCAGGAATGATGAATCAGGAATCTGGAATGATGAATCAGGAATGATGAATGATGAATCAGGAATGATGAATGATGAATCAGGAATGATGAATCTGGAATGATGAATCAGGAATCAGGAATCAGGAATGATGAATCAGGAATCAGGAATCAGGAATCAGGAATGATGAATCAGGAATGATGAATCAGGAATGATGAATGACGAATCAGGAATGATGAATGATGATTCAGGAATGATGAATGATGAATCAGGAATCAGGAATGATGAATCAGGAATGATGAATGTTGAATCAGGAATCAGGAATGATGAATCAGGAATAAGGAATGATGAATCAGGAATGATGAATGATGAATGAGGAATGATGAATCAGGAATGATGAATCAGGAATCAGGTATCATGAATGATGAATCAGGAATCAGGAATGATGAATCAGGAATCAGGAATCAGGAATGATGAATCAGGAATCTGGAATGATGAATGATGAATCAGGAATGATGAATGATGAATCAGGAATGATAAATCAGGAATCAGGAATGATGAATGATGAATCAGGAATCAGCAATGATGAATCAGGAATCAGGAATGATGAATCAGGAATGATGAATGATGAATCAGGAATCAGGAATGATGAATCAGGAATAAGGAATGATGAATCAGGAATGACGAATCAGGAATCAGTATCAGGAATGATGAATGATGAATCAGGAATCAGGAATGATGAATCAGGAATCAGGAATGATGAATCAGGAATGATGAATGATGAATCAGGAATGATGAATGATGAATCAGGAATGATGAATCAGGAATGATGAATCAAGAATCAGGAATCAGAAGTTATTAATCAGGAATCAGGAATGATCAATCAGGAATCAGGAATGATGATTCAGGAATGAGGAATGATCAATCAGGAATCAGGAATGATGAATCAGGAATGAGGAATGATGAATCAGGAATGATAAATGATGAATCAGGAATCAGGAATGATGAATCAGGAATGAGGAATGATGAATCAGGAATGATGAATGATGAATCAGGAATGATGAATCAGGAATGAGGAATGATGAATCAGGAATGAGGAGTGATCAATCAGGAATCAGGAATGATGAATCAGGAATGAGGATTGATGAATCAGGAATGAGGAATGATGAATCAGGAATGATGAATGATGAATTAGGAATCAGGAATGATGAATCAGGAATCAGGAATGATGAATCAGGAATGATGAATCAGGAATCAGGAATGATGAATCAGGAATCAGGAATGATGAATCAGGAATGATGAATGATGAATCAGGAATCAGGAATGATGAATCAGGAATGAGGAATGATGAATCAGGAATGAGGAATGATCAATCAGGAATGATGAATGATGAATCAGGAATCAGCAATGATGAATCAGGATTCAGGAATGTTCAATCAGGAATCAGGAATGATGAATCAGGAATGAGGAATGATGAATCAGGAATGATAAATGATGAATCAGGAATCAGGAATGATGAATCAGGAATCAGGAATGATGAATCAGGAATGATGAATCAGGAATCAGGAATGATGAATCAGGAATGATGAATGATGTATCCGGAATCAGGAATGATGAATCAGGAAAGAGGAATGATGAATCAGGAATCAGGAATGGTGAATCAGGAATCAGGAATGATGAATCAGGAATCAGGAATGATGAATCAGGAATCAGGAATGATGAATCAGGAATGATCAATCAGGAATGATGAATGATGAATCAGGAATCAGCAATGATGAATCAGGATTCAGGAATGATGAATCAGGAATGATGAATGATGAATCAGGAATCAGGAATGATGAATCAGGAATCAGGAATCAGGAATGATGAATCAGGAATCAGGAATCAGGAATCAGGAATGATGAATCAGGAATGATGAATGACGAATCAGGAATGATGAATGATGATTCAGGAATGATGAATGATGAATCAGGAATCAGGAATGATGAATCAGGAATGATGAATGTTGAATCAGGAATCAGGAATGATGAATCAGGAATAAGGAATGATGAATCAGGAATGATGAATGATGAATCAGGAATGATGAATCAGGAATGATGAATCAGGAATCAGGTATCATGAATGATGAATCAGGAATCAGGAATGATGAATCAGGAATCAGGAATCAGGAATCAGGAATCAGGAATGATGAATCAGGAATCAGGAATAATGAATCAGGAATGATGAATGATGAATCAGAAATCAGGAATGATGAATCAGGAATCAGGAATGATGAATCAGGAATCAGGAATGATGAATCAGGAATGATGAATCAGGAATCAGGAATGATGAATCAGGAATGATGAATGATGTATCAGGAATCAGGAATGATGAATCAGGAAAGAGGAATGATGAATCAGGAATCAGGAATGGTGAATCATGAATCAGGAATGATGAATCAGGAATCAGGAATGATGAATCAGGAATCAGGAATGATGAATCAGGAATCATGAATGATGAATCAGGAATCAGGAATGATGAATCATGAATCAGGAATCAGGAATGATGAGTCAGGAATGATGAATGATGAATCAGGAATGATGAATGATGAATCAGGAATGATGAATCAGGAATCTCGAATGATGAATCAGGAATGATGAATGATGAATCAGGAATGATGAATCAGGAATGATGAATCAGGAATCAGGAATCAGGAATGATGAATCAGGAATCAGGAATCAGGAATCAGGAATGATGAATCAGGAATGATGAATGACGAATCAGGAATGATGATTCAGGAATGATGAATGATGAATCAGGAATCAGGAATGATGAATCAGGAATCAGGAATGATGAATCAGGAATAAGGAATGATGAATCAGGAATGATGAATGATGAATCAGGAATGATGAATCAGGAATGATGAATCAGGAATCAGGTATCATGAATGATGAATCAGGAATCAGGAATGGTGAATCATGAATCAGGAATGATGAATCAGGAATCAGGAATGATGAATCATGAATCAGGAATCAGGAATGATGAGTCAGGAATGATGAATGATGAATCAGGAATGATGAATGATGAATCAGGAATGATGAATCAGGAATCTGGAATGATGAATCAGGAATGATGAATGATGAATCAGGAATGATGAATCAGGAATGATGAATCAGGAATCAGGAATCAGGAATGATGAATCAGGAATCAGGAATCAGGAATCAGGAATGATGAATCAGGAATGATGAATGACGAATCAGGAATGATGATTCAGGAATGATGAATGATGAATCAGGAATCAGGAATGATGAATCAGGAATGATGAATGATGAATCAGGAATGATGAATCAGGAATCAGGAATCAGGAATCAGGAATGATGAATCAGGAATGATGAATGACGAATCAGGAATGATGATTCAGGAATGATGAATGATGAATCAGGAATCAGGAATGATGAATCAGGAATCAGGAATGATGAATCAGGAATAAGGAATGATGAATCAGGAATGATGAATGATGAATCAGGAATGATGAATCAGGAATGATGAATCAGGAATCAGGTATCATGAATGATGAATCAGGAATCAGGAATGATGAATCAGGAATCAGGAATCAGGAATCAGGAATGATGAATCAGGAATCAGGAATAATGAATCAGGAATGATGAATGATGAATCAGAAATCAGGAATGATGAATCAGGAATCAGGAATGATGAATCAGGAATCAGGAATGATGAATCAGGAATGATGAATGATGAATCAGGAATGATGAATCAGGCATGATGAATCAGGAATCAGGAATCAGGAATGATGAATCAGGAATCAGGAATGATGAGTCAGGAATGATGAATGATGAATCAGGAATGATGAATGATGAATCAGGAATGATGAATCAGGAATCTCGAATGATGAATCAGGAATGATGAATGATGAATCAGGAATGATGAATCAGGAATGATGAATCAGGAATCAGGAATGATGAGTCAGGAATGATGAATGATGAATCAGGAATGATGAATGATGAATCAGGAATGATGAATCAGGAATCTCGAATGATGAATCAGGAATGATGAATGATGAATCAGGAATGATGAATCAGGAATGATGAATCAGGAATCAGGAATCAGGAATGATGAATCAGGAATCAGGAATCAGGAATCAGGAATGATGAATCAGGAATGATGAATGACGAATCAGGAATGATGATTCAGGAATGATGAATGATGAATCAGGAATCAGGAATGATGAATCAGGAATCAGGAATGATGAATCAGGAATAAGGAATGATGAATCAGGAATGATGAATGATGAATCAGGAATGATGAATCAGGAATGATGAATCAGGAATCAGGTATCATGAATGATGAATCAGGAATCAGGAATGATGAATCAGGAATCAGGAATCAGGAATCAGGAATGATGAATCAGGAATCAGGAATCATGAATCAGGAATGATGAATGATGAATCAGAAATCAGGAATGATGAATCAGGAATCAGGAATGATGAATCAGGAATCAGGAATGATGAATCAGGAATGATGAATGATGAATCAGGAATGATGAATCAGGCATGATGAATCAGGAATCAGGAATCAGGAATGATGAATCAGGAATCAGGAATCAGGAATCAGGAATGATGAATCAGGAATGATGAATGACGAATCAGGAATGATGATTCAGGAATGATGAATGATGAATCAGGAATCAGGAATGATGAATCAGGAATCAGGAATGATGAATCAGGAATAAGGAATGATGAATCAGGAATGATGAATGATGAATCAGGAATGATGAATCAGGAATGATGAATCAGGAATCAGGTATCATGAATGATGAATCAGGAATCAGGAATGATGAATCAGGAATCAGGAATCAGGAATCAGGAATGATGAATCAGGAATCAGGAATCATGAATCAGGAATGATGAATGATGAATCAGAAATCAGGAATGATGAATCAGGAATCAGGAATGATGAATCAGGAATCAGGAATGATGAATCAGGAATGATGAATGATGAATCAGGAATGATGAATCAGGCATGATGAATCAGGAATCAGGAATCAGGAATGATGAATCAGGAATCAGGAATGATGAATCAGGAATCAGGAATGATGAATCAGGAATCAGGAATGATGAATCAGGAATGATGAATGATGTATCAGGAATCAGGAATGATGAATCAGGAAAGAGGAATGATGAATCAAGAATCAGGAATCAGAAGTGATTAATCAGGAATCAGGAATGATGAATCAGGAATCAGGAATGATGATTCAGGAATGAGGAATGATCAATCAGGAATCAGGAATGATGAATGAGGAATGAGGAATGATGAATCAGGAATGATAAATGATGAATCAGGAATCAGGAATGATGAATCAGGAATGAGGAATGATGAATCAGGAATGATGAATGATGAATCAGGAATGATGAATCAGGAATGAGGAATGATGAATCAGGAATGAGGAGTGATCAATCAGGAATCAGGAATGATGAATCAGGAATGAGGATTGATGAATCAGGAATGAGGAATGATGAATCAGGAATGATGAATGATGAATTAGGAATCAGGAATGATGAATCAGGAATCAGGAATGATGAATCAGGAATGATGAATCAGGAATCAGGAATGATGAATCAGGAATCAGGAATGATGAATCAGGAATGATGAATGATGTATCAGGAATCAGGAATGATGAATCAGGAAAGAGGAATGATGAATCAGGAATCAGGAATGGTGAATCATGAATCAGGAATGATGAATCAGGAATCAGGAATGATGAATCAGGAATCAGGAATGATGAATCAGGAATCATGAATGATGAATCAGGAATCAGGAATGATGAATCATGAATCAGGAATCAGGAATGATGAGTCAGGAATGATGAATGATGAATCAGGAATGATGAATCAGGAATCTGGAATGATGAATCAGGAATGATGAATGATGAATCAGGAATGATGAATCAGGAATGATGAATCAGGAATCAGGTATCATGAATGATGAATCAGGAATCAGGAATGATGAATCAGGAATCAGGAATCAGGAATCAGGAATGATGAATCAGGAATCAGGAATAATGAATCAGGAATGATGAATGATGAATCAGAAATCAGGAATGATGAATCAGGAATCAGGAATGATGAATCAGGAATCAGGAATGATGAATCAGGAATGATGAATCAGGAATCAGGAATGATGAATCAGGAATGATGAATGATGTATCAGGAATCAGGAATGATGAATCAGGAAAGAGGAATGATGAATCAGGAATCAGGAATGGTGAATCATGAATCAGGAATGATGAATCAGGAATCAGGAATGATGAATCAGGAATCAGGAATGATGAATCAGGAATCATGAATGATGAATCAGGAATCAGGAATGATGAATCATGAATCAGGAATCAGGAATGATGAGTCAGGAATGATGAATGATGAATCAGGAATGATGAATGATGAATCAGGAATGATGAATCAGGAATCTGGAATGATGAATCAGGAATGATGAATGATGAATCAGGAATGATGAATCAGGAATGATGAATCAGGAATCAGGAATCAGGAATGATGAATCAGGAATCAGGAATCAGGAATCAGGAATGATGAATCAGGAATGATGAATGACGAATCAGGAATGATGATTCAGGAATGATGAATGATGAATCAGGAATCAGGAATGATGAATCAGGAATCAGGAATGATGAATCAGGAATAAGGAATGATGAATCAGGAATGATGAATGATGAATCAGGAATGATGAATCAGGAATGATGAATCAGGAATCAGGTATCATGAATGATGAATCAGGAATCAGGAATGATGAATCAGGAATCAGGAATCAGGAATCAGGAATGATGAATCAGGAATCAGGAATAATGAATCAGGAATGATGAATGATGAATCAGAAATCAGGAATGATGAATCAGGAATCAGGAATGATGAATCAGGAATCAGGAATGATGAATCAGGAATGATGAATGATGAATCAGGAATGATGAATCAGGCATGATGAATCAGGAATCAGGAATCAGGAATGATGAATCAGGAATCAGGAATGATGAATCAGGAATCAGGAATGATGAATCAGGAATCAGGAATGATGAATCAGGAATGATGAATGATGTATCAGGAATCAGGAATGATGAATCAGGAAAGAGGAATGATGAATCAGGAATCAGGAATGGTGAATCATGAATCAGGAATGATGAATCAGGAATCAGGAATGATGAATCATGAATCAGGAATCAGGAATGATGAGTCAGGAATGATGAATGATGAATCAGGAATGATGAATGATGAATCAGGAATGATGAATCAGGAATCTGGAATGATGAATCAGGAATGATGAATGATGAATCAGGAATGATGAATCAGGAATGATGAATCAGGAATCAGGAATCAGGAATGATGAATCAGGAATCAGGAATCAGGAATCAGGAATGATGAATCAGGAATGATGAATCAGGAATGATGAATGACGAATCAGGAAAGATGAATGATGATTCAGGAATGATGAATGATGAATCAGGAATCAGGAATGATGAATCAGGAATGATGAATGTTGAATCAGGAATCAGGAATGATGAATCAGGAATAAGGAATGATGAATCAGGAATGATGAATGATGAATGAGGAATGATGAATCAGGAATGATGAATCAGGAATCAGGTATCATGAATGATGAATCAGGAATCAGGAATGATGAATCAGGAATCAGGAATCAGGAATGATGAATCAGGAATCTGGAATGATGAATGATGAATCAGGAATGATGAATGATGAATCAGGAATGATAAATCAGGAATCAGGAATGATGAATGATGAATCAGGAATCAGCAATGATGAATCAGGAATCAGGAATGATGAATCAGGAATGATGAATGATGAATCAGGAATCCGGAATGATGAATCAGGAATAAGGAATGATGAATCAGGAATGATGAATGATGAATCAGGAATGACGAATGATGAATCAGGAATGACGAATCAGGAATCAGTATCAGGAATGATGAATGATGAATCAGGAATCAGGAATGATGAATCAGGAATCAGGAATGATGAATCAGGAATGATGAATGATGAATCAGGAATGATGAATGATGAATCAGGAATGATGAATCAGGAATGATGAATCAAGAATCAGGAATCAGAAGTGATTAATCAGGAATCAGGAATGATGAATCAGGAATCAGGAATGATGATTCAGGAATGAGGAATGATCAATCAGGAATCAGGAATGATGAATGAGGAATGAGGAATGATGAATCAGGAATGATAAATGATGAATCAGGAATCAGGAATGATGAATCAGGAATGAGGAATGATGAATCAGGAATGATGAATGATGAATCAGGAATGATGAATCAGGAATGAGGAATGATGAATCAGGAATGAGGAGTGATCAATCAGGAATCAGGAATGATGAATCAGGAATGAGGATTGATGAATCAGGAATGAGGAATGATGAATCAGGAATGATGAATGATGAATTAGGAATCAGGAATGATGAATCAGGAATCAGGAATGATGAATCAGGAATGATGAATCAGGAATCAGGAATGATGAATCAGGAATCAGGAATGATGAATCAGGAATGATGAATGATGTATCAGGAATCAGGAATGATGAATCAGGAAAGAGGAATGATGAATCAGGAATCAGGAATGGTGAATCATGAATCAGGAATGATGAATCAGGAATCAGGAATGATGAATCAGGAATCAGGAATGATGAATCAGGAATCATGAATGATGAATCAGGAATCAGGAATGATGAATCATGAATCAGGAATCAGGAATGATGAGTCAGGAATGATGAATGATGAATCAGGAATGATGAATCAGGAATCTGGAATGATGAATCAGGAATGATGAATGATGAATCAGGAATGATGAATCAGGAATGATGAATCAGGAATCAGGAATCAGGAATGATAAATCAGGAATCAGGAATCAGGAATCAGGAATGATGAATCAGGAATGATGAATGACGAATCAGGAATGATGATTCAGGAATGATGAATGATGAATCAGGAATCAGGAATGATGAATCAGGAATCAGGAATGATGAATCAGGAATAAGGAATGATGAATCAGGAATGATGAATGATGAATCAGGAATGATGAATCAGGAATGATGAATCAGGAATCAGGAATCAGGAATGATGAATCAGGAATCAGGAATAATGAATCAGGAATGATGAATCAGGAATCAGGAATGATGAATCAGGAATCAGGAATAATGAATCAGGAATGATGAATGATGAATCAGAAATCAGGAATGATGAATCAGGAATCAGGAATGATGAATCAGGAATCAGGAATGATGAATCAGGAATCAGGAATGATGAATCAGGAATCAGGAATGATGAATCAGGAATCAGGAATGATGAATCAGGAATGATGAATGATGTATCAGGAATCAGGAATGATGAATCAGGAAAGAGGAATGATGAATCAGGAATCAGGAATGGTGAATCATGAATCAGGAATGATGAATCAGGAATCAGGAATGATGAATCATGAATCAGGAATCAGGAATGATGAGTCAGGAATGATGAATGATGAATCAGGAGTGATGAATGATGAATGATTAATCAGGAATCTGGAATGATGAATCAGGAATAATGAATGATGAATCAGGAATGACGAATGATGAATCAGGAATGACGAATCAGGAATCAGTATCAGGAATGATGAATGATGAATCAGGAATCAGGAATGATGAATCAGGAATGATGAATGATGAATCAGGAATGATGAATGATGAATCAGGAATGATGAATCAGGAATGATGAATCAAGAATCAGGAATCAGAAGTGATTAATCAGGAATCAGGAATGATGAATCAGGAATCAGGAATGATGATTCAGGAATGAGGAATGATCAATCAGGAATCAGGAATGATGAATGAGGAATGAGGAATGATGAATCAGGAATGATAAATGATGAATCAGGAATCAGGAATGATGAATCAGGAATGAGGAATGATGAATCAGGAATGATGAATGATGAATCAGGAATGATGAATCAGGAATGAGGAATGATGAATCAGGAATGAGGAGTGATCAATCAGGAATCAGGAATGATGAATCAGGAATGAGGATTGATGAATCAGGAATGAGGAATGATGAATCAGGAATGATGAATGATGAATTAGGAATCAGGAATGATGAATCAGGAATCAGGAATGATGAATCAGGAATGATGAATCAGGAATCAGGAATGATGAATCAGGAATCAGGAATGATGAATCAGGAATGATGAATGATGTATCAGGAATCAGGAATGATGAATCAGGAAAGAGGAATGATGAATCAGGAATCAGGAATGGTGAATCATGAATCAGGAATGATGAATCAGGAATCAGGAATGATGAATCAGGAATCAGGAATGATGAATCAGGAATGATGAATCAGGAATCATGAATGATGAATCAGGAATCAGGAATGATGAATCATGAATCAGGAATCAGGAATGATGAGTCAGGAATGATGAATGATGAATCAGGAATGATGAATCAGGAATCTGGAATGATGAATCAGGAATGATGAATGATGAATCAGGAATGATGAATCAGGAATGATGAATCAGGAATCAGGAATCAGGAATGATAAATCAGGAATCAGGAATCAGGAATCAGGAATGATGAATCAGGAATGATGAATGACGAATCAGGAATGATGATTCAGGAATGATGAATGATGAATCAGGAATCAGGAATGATGAATCAGGAATCAGGAATGATGAATCAGGAATAAGGAATGATGAATCAGGAATGATGAATGATGAATCAGGAATGATGAATCAGGAATGATGAATCAGGAATCAGGAATCAGGAATGATGAAACAGGAATCAGGAATAATGAATCAGGAATGATGAATCAGGAATCAGGAATGATGAATCAGGAATCAGGAATAATGAATCAGGAATGATGAATGATGAATCAGAAATCAGGAATGATGAATCAGGAATCAGGAATGATGAATCAGGAATCAGGAATGATGAATCAGGAATCAGGAATGATGAATCAGGAATCAGGAATGATGAATCAGGAATCAGGAATGATGAATCAGGAATGATGAATGATGTATCAGGAATCAGGAATGATGAATCAGGAAAGAGGAATGATGAATCAGGAATCAGGAATGGTGAATCATGAATCAGGAATGATGAATCAGGAATCAGGAATGATGAATCATGAATCAGGAATCAGGAATGATGAGTCAGGAATGATGAATGATGAATCAGGAGTGATGAATGATGAATGATTAATCAGGAATCTGGAATGATGAATCAGGAATGATGAATGATGAATCAGGAATGATGAATGATGAATCAGGAATGATGAATCAGGAATCTGGAATGATGAATCAGGAATGATGAATGATGAATCAGGAATGATGAATCAGGAATGATGAATCAGGAATCAGGAATCAGGAATGATGAATCAGGAATCAGGAATCAGGAATCAGGAATGATGAATCAGGAATGATGAATCAGGAATGATGAATGACGAATCAGGAATGATGAATGATGATTCAGGAATGATGAATGATGAATCAGGAATCAGGAATGATGAATCAGGAATGATGAATGTTGAATCAGGAATCAGGAATGATGAATCAGGAATAAGGAATGATGAATCAGGAATGATGAATGATGAATGAGGAATGATGAATCAGGAATGATGAATCAGGAATCAGGTATCATGAATGATGAATCAGGAATCAGGAATCAGGAATGATGAATCAGGAATCAGGAATCAGGAATGATGAATCAGGAATCTGGAATGATGAATGATGAATCAGGAATGATGAATGATGAATCAGGAATGATAAATCAGGAATCAGGAATGATGAATGATGAATCAGGAATCAGCAATGATGAATCAGGAATCAGGAATGATGAATCAGGAATGATGAATGATGAATCAGGAATCAGGAATGATGAATCAGGAATAAGGAATGATGAATCAGGAATGACGATTCAGGAATCAGTATCAGGAATGATGAATGATGAATCAGGAATCAGGAATGATGAATCAGGAATCAGGAATGATGAATCAGGAATGATGAATGATGAATCAGGAATGATGAATGATGAATCAGGAATGATGAATCAGGAATGATGAATCAAGAATCAGGAATCAGAAGTTATTAATCAGGAATCAGGAATGATCAATCAGGAATCAGGAATGATGATTCAGGAATGAGGAATGATCAATCAGGAATCAGGAATGATGAATCAGGAATCAGGAATAATGAATCAGGAATGATGAATGATGAATCAGAAATCAGGAATGATGAATCAGGAATCAGGAATGATGAATCAGGAATCAGGAATGATGAATCAGGAATGATGAATCAGGAATCAGGAATGATGAATCAGGAATGATGAATGATGTATCAGGAATCAGGAATGATGAATCAGGAAAGAGGAATGATGAATCAGGAATCAGGAATGGTGAATCATGAATCAGGAATGATGAATCAGGAATCAGGAATGATGAATCAGGAATCAGGAATGATGAATCAGGAATCATGAATGATGAATCAGGAATCAGGAATGATGAATCATGAATCAGGAATCAGGAATGATGAGTCAGGAATGATGAATGATGAATCAGGAATGATGAATGATGAATCAGGAATGATGAATCAGGAATCTGGAATGATGAATCAGGAATGATGAATGATGAATCAGGAATGATGAATCAGGAATGATGAATCAGGAATCAGGAATCAGGAATGATGAATCAGGAATCAGGAATCAGGAATCAGGAATGATGAATCAGGAATGATGAATGACGAATCAGGAATGATGATTCAGGAATGATGAATGATGAATCAGGAATCAGGAATGATGAATCAGGAATCAGGAATGATGAATCAGGAATAAGGAATGATGAATCAGGAATGATGAATGATGAATCAGGAATGATGAATCAGGAATGATGAATCAGGAATCAGGTATCATGAATGATGAATCAGGAATCAGGAATGATGAATCAGGAATCAGGAATCAGGAATCAGGAATGATGAATCAGGAATCAGGAATAATGAATCAGGAATGATGAATGATGAATCAGAAATCAGGAATGATGAATCAGGAATCAGGAATGATGAATCAGGAATCAGGAATGATGAATCAGGAATGATGAATGATGAATCAGGAATGATGAATCAGGCATGATGAATCAGGAATCAGGAATCAGGAATGATGAATCAGGAATCAGGAATGATGAATCAGGAATCAGGAATGATGAATCAGGAATCAGGAATGATGAATCAGGAATGATGAATGATGTATCAGGAATCAGGAATGATGAATCAGGAAAGAGGAATGATGAATCAGGAATCAGGAATGGTGAATCATGAATCAGGAATGATGAATCAGGAATCAGGAATGATGAATCATGAATCAGGAATCAGGAATGATGAGTCAGGAATGATGAATGATGAATCAGGAATGATGAATGATGAATCAGGAATGATGAATCAGGAATCTGGAATGATGAATCAGGAATGATGAATGATGAATCAGGAATGATGAATCAGGAATGATGAATCAGGAATCAGGAATCAGGAATGATGAATCAGGAATCAGGAATCAGGAATCAGGAATGATGAATCAGGAATGATGAATCAGGAATGATGAATGACGAATCAGGAAAGATGAATGATGATTCAGGAATGATGAATGATGAATCAGGAATCAGGAATGATGAATCAGGAATGATGAATGTTGAATCAGGAATCAGGAATGATGAATCAGGAATAAGGAATGATGAATCAGGAATGATGAATGATGAATGAGGAATGATGAATCAGGAATGATGAATCAGGAATCAGGTATCATGAATGATGAATCAGGAATCAGGAATGATGAATCAGGAATCAGGAATCAGGAATGATGAATCAGGAATCTGGAATGATGAATGATGAATCAGGAATGATGAATGATGAATCAGGAATGATAAATCAGGAATCAGGAATGATGAATGATGAATCAGGAATCAGCAATGATGAATCAGGAATCAGGAATGATGAATCAGGAATGATGAATGATGAATCAGGAATCCGGAATGATGAATCAGGAATAAGGAATGATGAATCAGGAATGATGAATGATGAATCAGGAATGACGAATGATGAATCAGGAATGACGAATCAGGAATCAGTATCAGGAATGATGAATGATGAATCAGGAATCAGGAATGATGAATCAGGAATCAGGAATGATGAATCAGGAATGATGAATGATGAATCAGGAATGATGAATGATGAATCAGGAATGATGAATCAGGAATGATGAATCAAGAATCAGGAATCAGAAGTGATTAATCAGGAATCAGGAATGATGAATCAGGAATCAGGAATGATGATTCAGGAATGAGGAATGATCAATCAGGAATCAGGAATGATGAATGAGGAATGAGGAATGATGAATCAGGAATGATAAATGATGAATCAGGAATCAGGAATGATGAATCAGGAATGAGGAATGATGAATCAGGAATGATGAATGATGAATCAGGAATGATGAATCAGGAATGAGGAATGATGAATCAGGAATGAGGAGTGATCAATCAGGAATCAGGAATGATGAATCAGGAATGAGGATTGATGAATCAGGAATGAGGAATGATGAATCAGGAATGATGAATGATGAATTAGGAATCAGGAATGATGAATCAGGAATCAGGAATGATGAATCAGGAATGATGAATCAGGAATCAGGAATGATGAATCAGGAATCAGGAATGATGAATCAGGAATGATGAATGATGTATCAGGAATCAGGAATGATGAATCAGGAAAGAGGAATGATGAATCAGGAATCAGGAATGGTGAATCATGAATCAGGAATGATGAATCAGGAATCAGGAATGATGAATCAGGAATCAGGAATGATGAATCAGGAATCATGAATGATGAATCAGGAATCAGGAATGATGAATCATGAATCAGGAATCAGGAATGATGAGTCAGGAATGATGAATGATGAATCAGGAATGATGAATCAGGAATCTGGAATGATGAATCAGGAATGATGAATGATGAATCAGGAATGATGAATCAGGAATGATGAATCAGGAATCAGGAATCAGGAATGATAAATCAGGAATCAGGAATCAGGAATCAGGAATGATGAATCAGGAATGATGAATGACGAATCAGGAATGATGATTCAGGAATGATGAATGATGAATCAGGAATCAGGAATGATGAATCAGGAATCAGGAATGATGAATCAGGAATAAGGAATGATGAATCAGGAATGATGAATGATGAATCAGGAATGATGAATCAGGAATGATGAATCAGGAATCAGGAATCAGGAATGATGAATCAGGAATCAGGAATAATGAATCAGGAATGATGAATCAGGAATCAGGAATGATGAATCAGGAATCAGGAATAATGAATCAGGAATGATGAATGATGAATCAGAAATCAGGAATGATGAATCAGGAATCAGGAATGATGAATCAGGAATCAGGAATGATGAATCAGGAATCAGGAATGATGAATCAGGAATCAGGAATGATGAATCAGGAATCAGGAATGATGAATCAGGAATGATGAATGATGTATCAGGAATCAGGAATGATGAATCAGGAAAGAGGAATGATGAATCAGGAATCAGGAATGGTGAATCATGAATCAGGAATGATGAATCAGGAATCAGGAATGATGAATCATGAATCAGGAATCAGGAATGATGAGTCAGGAATGATGAATGATGAATCAGGAGTGATGAATGATGAATGATTAATCAGGAATCTGGAATGATGAATCAGGAATAATGAATGATGAATCAGGAATGACGAATGATGAATCAGGAATGACGAATCAGGAATCAGTATCAGGAATGATGAATGATGAATCAGGAATCAGGAATGATGAATCAGGAATGATGAATGATGAATCAGGAATGATGAATGATGAATCAGGAATGATGAATCAGGAATGATGAATCAAGAATCAGGAATCAGAAGTGATTAATCAGGAATCAGGAATGATGAATCAGGAATCAGGAATGATGATTCAGGAATGAGGAATGATCAATCAGGAATCAGGAATGATGAATGAGGAATGAGGAATGATGAATCAGGAATGATAAATGATGAATCAGGAATCAGGAATGATGAATCAGGAATGAGGAATGATGAATCAGGAATGATGAATGATGAATCAGGAATGATGAATCAGGAATGAGGAATGATGAATCAGGAATGAGGAGTGATCAATCAGGAATCAGGAATGATGAATCAGGAATGAGGATTGATGAATCAGGAATGAGGAATGATGAATCAGGAATGATGAATGATGAATTAGGAATCAGGAATGATGAATCAGGAATCAGGAATGATGAATCAGGAATGATGAATCAGGAATCAGGAATGATGAATCAGGAATCAGGAATGATGAATCAGGAATGATGAATGATGTATCAGGAATCAGGAATGATGAATCAGGAAAGAGGAATGATGAATCAGGAATCAGGAATGGTGAATCATGAATCAGGAATGATGAATCAGGAATCAGGAATGATGAATCAGGAATCAGGAATGATGAATCAGGAATGATGAATCAGGAATCATGAATGATGAATCAGGAATCAGGAATGATGAATCATGAATCAGGAATCAGGAATGATGAGTCAGGAATGATGAATGATGAATCAGGAATGATGAATCAGGAATCTGGAATGATGAATCAGGAATGATGAATGATGAATCAGGAATGATGAATCAGGAATGATGAATCAGGAATCAGGAATCAGGAATGATAAATCAGGAATCAGGAATCAGGAATCAGGAATGATGAATCAGGAATGATGAATGACGAATCAGGAATGATGATTCAGGAATGATGAATGATGAATCAGGAATCAGGAATGATGAATCAGGAATCAGGAATGATGAATCAGGAATAAGGAATGATGAATCAGGAATGATGAATGATGAATCAGGAATGATGAATCAGGAATGATGAATCAGGAATCAGGAATCAGGAATGATGAAACAGGAATCAGGAATAATGAATCAGGAATGATGAATCAGGAATCAGGAATGATGAATCAGGAATCAGGAATAATGAATCAGGAATGATGAATGATGAATCAGAAATCAGGAATGATGAATCAGGAATCAGGAATGATGAATCAGGAATCAGGAATGATGAATCAGGAATCAGGAATGATGAATCAGGAATCAGGAATGATGAATCAGGAATCAGGAATGATGAATCAGGAATGATGAATGATGTATCAGGAATCAGGAATGATGAATCAGGAAAGAGGAATGATGAATCAGGAATCAGGAATGGTGAATCATGAATCAGGAATGATGAATCAGGAATCAGGAATGATGAATCATGAATCAGGAATCAGGAATGATGAGTCAGGAATGATGAATGATGAATCAGGAGTGATGAATGATGAATGATTAATCAGGAATCTGGAATGATGAATCAGGAATGATGAATGATGAATCAGGAATGATGAATGATGAATCAGGAATGATGAATCAGGAATCTGGAATGATGAATCAGGAATGATGAATGATGAATCAGGAATGATGAATCAGGAATGATGAATCAGGAATCAGGAATCAGGAATGATGAATCAGGAATCAGGAATCAGGAATCAGGAATGATGAATCAGGAATGATGAATCAGGAATGATGAATGACGAATCAGGAATGATGAATGATGATTCAGGAATGATGAATGATGAATCAGGAATCAGGAATGATGAATCAGGAATGATGAATGTTGAATCAGGAATCAGGAATGATGAATCAGGAATAAGGAATGATGAATCAGGAATGATGAATGATGAATGAGGAATGATGAATCAGGAATGATGAATCAGGAATCAGGTATCATGAATGATGAATCAGGAATCAGGAATCAGGAATGATGAATCAGGAATCAGGAATCAGGAATGATGAATCAGGAATCTGGAATGATGAATGATGAATCAGGAATGATGAATGATGAATCAGGAATGATAAATCAGGAATCAGGAATGATGAATGATGAATCAGGAATCAGCAATGATGAATCAGGAATCAGGAATGATGAATCAGGAATGATGAATGATGAATCAGGAATCAGGAATGATGAATCAGGAATAAGGAATGATGAATCAGGAATGACGATTCAGGAATCAGTATCAGGAATGATGAATGATGAATCAGGAATCAGGAATGATGAATCAGGAATCAGGAATGATGAATCAGGAATGATGAATGATGAATCAGGAATGATGAATGATGAATCAGGAATGATGAATCAGGAATGATGAATCAAGAATCAGGAATCAGAAGTTATTAATCAGGAATCAGGAATGATCAATCAGGAATCAGGAATGATGATTCAGGAATGAGGAATGATCAATCAGGAATCAGGAATGATGAATCAGGAATGAGGAATGATGAATCAGGAATGATAAATGATGAATCAGGAATCAGGAATGATGAATCAGGAATGAGGAATGATGAATCAGGAATGATGAATGATGAATCAGGAATGATGAATCAGGAATGAGGAATGATGAATCAGGAATGAGGAGTGATCAATCAGGAATCAGGAATGATGAATCAGGAATGAGGATTGATGAATCAGGAATGAGGAATGATGAATCAGGAATGATGAATGATGAATTAGGAATCAGGAATGATGAATCAGGAATCAGGAATGATGAATCAGGAATGATGAATCAGGAATCAGGAATGATGAATCAGGAATCAGGAATGATGAATCAGGAATGACGAATGATGAATCAGGAATCAGGAATGATGAATCAGGAATGAGGAATGATGAATCAGGAATGAGGAATGATCAATCAGGAATGATGAATGATGAATCAGGAATCAGCAATGATGAATCAGGATTCAGGAATGATCAATCAGGAATCAGGAATGATGAATCAGGAATGAGGAATGATGAATCAGGAATGATAAATGATGAATCAGGAATCAGGAATGATGAATCAGGAATCAGGAATGATGAATCAGGAATGATGAATCAGGAATCAGGAATGATGAATGATGTATCCGGAATCAGGAATGATGAATCAGGAAAGAGGAATGATGAATCAGGAATCAGGAATGGTGAATCAGGAATCAGGAATGATGAATCAGGAATCAGGAATGATGAATCAGGAATCAGGAATGATGAATCAGGAATGATCAATCAGGAATGATGAATGATGAATCAGGAATCAGCAATGATGAATCAGGATTCAGGAATGATGAATCAGGAATGATGAATGATGAATCAGGAATCAGGAATGATGAATCAGGAATCAGGAATCAGGAATGATGAATCAGGAATCAGGAATCAGGAATCAGGAATGATGAATCAGGAATGATGAATGACGAATCAGGAATGATGAATGATGATTCAGGAATGATGAATGATGAATCAGGAATCAGGAATGATGAATCAGGAATGATGAATGTTGAATCAGGAATCAGGAATGATGAATCAGGAATGATGAATGATGAATCAGGAATCAGGAATGATGAATCAGGAATGATGAATCAGGAATCAGGAATGATGAATCAGGAATCAGGAATGATGAATCAGGAATGATGAATGATGTATCAGGAATCAGGAATGATGAATCAGGAAAGAGGAATGATGAATCAGGAATCAGGAATGGTGAATCATGAATCAGGAATGATGAATCAGGAATCAGGAATGATGAATCAGGAATCAGGAATGATGAATCAGGAATCATGAATGATGAATCAGGAATCAGGAATGATGAATCATGAATCAGGAATCAGGAATGATGAGTCAGGAATGATGAATGATGAATCAGGAATGATGAATCAGGAATCTGGAATGATGAATCAGGAATGATGAATGATGAATCAGGAATGATGAATCAGGAATGATGAATCAGGAATCAGGAATCAGGAATGATAAATCAGGAATCAGGAATCAGGAATCAGGAATGATGAATCAGGAATGATGAATGACGAATCAGGAATGATGATTCAGGAATGATGAATGATGATTCAGGAATCAGGAATGATGAATCAGGAATCAGGAATGATGAATCAGGAATCAGGAATGATGAATCAGGAATAAGGAATGATGAATCAGGAATGATGAATGATGAATCAGGAATGATGAATCAGGAATGATGAATCAGGAATCAGGAATCAGGAATGATGAAACAGGAATCAGGAATAATGAATCAGGAATGATGAATCAGGAATCAGGAATGATGAATCAGGAATCAGGAATAATGAATCAGGAATGATGAATGATGAATCAGAAATCAGGAATGATGAATCAGGAATCAGGAATGATGAATCAGGAATCAGGAATGATGAATCAGGAATCAGGAATGATGAATCAGGAATCAGGAATGATGAATCAGGAATCAGGAATGATGAATCAGGAATGATGAATGATGTATCAGGAATCAGGAATGATGAATCAGGAAAGAGGAATGATGAATCAGGAATCAGGAATGGTGAATCATGAATCAGGAATGATGAATCAGGAATCAGGAATGATGAATCATGAATCAGGAATCAGGAATGATGAGTCAGGAATGATGAATGATGAATCAGGAGTGATGAATGATGAATGATTAATCAGGAATCTGGAATGATGAATCAGGAATGATGAATGATGAATCAGGAATGATGAATGATGAATCAGGAATGATGAATCAGGAATCTGGAATGATGAATCAGGAATGATGAATGATGAATCAGGAATGATGAATCAGGAATGATGAATCAGGAATCAGGAATCAGGAATGATGAATCAGGAATCAGGAATCAGGAATCAGGAATGATGAATCAGGAATGATGAATCAGGAATGATGAATGACGAATCAGGAATGATGAATGATGATTCAGGAATGATGAATGATGAATCAGGAATCAGGAATGATGAATCAGGAATGATGAATGTTGAATCAGGAATCAGGAATGATGAATCAGGAATAAGGAATGATGAATCAGGAATGATGAATGATGAATGAGGAATGATGAATCAGGAATGATGAATCAGGAATCAGGTATCATGAATGATGAATCAGGAATCAGGAATGATGAATCAGGAATCAGGAATCAGGAATGATGAATCAGGAATCTGGAATGATGAATGATGAATCAGGAATGATGAATGATGAATCAGGAATGATAAATCAGGAATCAGGAATGATGAATGATGAATCAGGAATCAGCAATGATGAATCAGGAATCAGGAATGATGAATCAGGAATGATGAATGATGAATCAGGAATCAGGAATGATGAATCAGGAATAAGGAATGATGAATCAGGAATGACGATTCAGGAATCAGTATCAGGAATGATGAATGATGAATCAGGAATCAGGAATGATGAATCAGGAATCAGGAATGATGAATCAGGAATGATGAATGATGAATCAGGAATGATGAATGATGAATCAGGAATGATGAATCAGGAATGATGAATCAAGAATCAGGAATCAGAAGTTATTAATCAGGAATCAGGAATGATCAATCAGGAATCAGGAATGATGATTCAGGAATGAGGAATGATCAATCAGGAATCAGGAATGATGAATCAGGAATGAGGAATGATGAATCAGGAATGATAAATGATGAATCAGGAATCAGGAATGATGAATCAGGAATGAGGAATGATGAATCAGGAATGATGAATGATGAATCAGGAATGATGAATCAGGAATGAGGAATGATGAATCAGGAATGAGGAGTGATCAATCAGGAATCAGGAATGATGAATCAGGAATGAGGATTGATGAATCAGGAATGAGGAATGATGAATCAGGAATGATGAATGATGAATTAGGAATCAGGAATGATGAATCAGGAATCAGGAATGATGAATCAGGAATGATGAATCAGGAATCAGGAATGATGAATCAGGAATCAGGAATGATGAATCAGGAATGATGAATGATGAATCAGGAATCAGGAATGATGAATCAGGAATGAGGAATGATGAATCAGGAATGAGGAATGATCAATCAGGAATGATGAATGATGAATCAGGAATCAGCAATGATGAATCAGGATTCAGGAATGATCAATCAGGAATCAGGAATGATGAATCAGGAATGAGGAATGATGAATCAGGAATGATAAATGATGAATCAGGAATCAGGAATGATGAATCAGGAATCAGGAATGATGAATCAGGAATGATGAATCAGGAATCAGGAATGATGAATGATGTATCCGGAATCAGGAATGATGAATCAGGAAAGAGGAATGATGAATCAGGAATCAGGAATGGTGAATCAGGAATCAGGAATGATGAATCAGGAATCAGGAATGATGAATCAGGAATCAGGAATGATGAATCAGGAATGATCAATCAGGAATGATGAATGATGAATCAGGAATCAGCAATGATGAATCAGGATTCAGGAATGATGAATCAGGAATGATGAATGATGAATCAGGAATCAGGAATGATGAATCAGGAATCAGGAATGATGAATCAGGAATGATGAATGTTGAATCAGGAATCAGGAATGATGAATCAGGAATAAGGAATGATGAATCAGGAATGATGAATGATGAATGAGGAATGATGAATCAGGAATGATGAATCAGGAATCAGGTATCATGAATGATGAATCAGGAATCAGGAATGATGAATCAGGAATCAGGAATCAGGAATGATGAATCAGGAATCTGGAATGATGAATGATGAATCAGGAATGATGAATGATGAATCAGGAATGATAAATCAGGAATCAGGAATGATGAATGATGAATCAGGAATCAGCAATGATGAATCAGGAATCAGGAATGATGAATCAGGAATGATGAATGATGAATCAGGAATCAGGAATGATGAATCAGGAATAAGGAATGATGAATCAGGAATGACGATTCAGGAATCAGTATCAGGAATGATGAATGATGAATCAGGAATCAGGAATGATGAATCAGGAATCAGGAATGATGAATCAGGAATGATGAATGATGAATCAGGAATGATGAATGATGAATCAGGAATGATGAATCAGGAATGATGAATCAAGAATCAGGAATCAGAAGTTATTAATCAGGAATCAGGAATGATCAATCAGGAATCAGGAATGATGATTCAGGAATGAGGAATGATCAATCAGGAATCAGGAATGATGAATCAGGAATGAGGAATGATGAATCAGGAATGATAAATGATGAATCAGGAATCAGGAATGATGAATCAGGAATGAGGAATGATGAATCAGGAATGATGAATGATGAATCAGGAATGATGAATCAGGAATGAGGAATGATGAATCAGGAATGAGGAGTGATCAATCAGGAATCAGGAATGATGAATCAGGAATGAGGATTGATGAATCAGGAATGAGGAATGATGAATCAGGAATGATGAATGATGAATTAGGAATCAGGAATGATGAATCAGGAATCAGGAATGATGAATCAGGAATGATGAATCAGGAATCAGGAATGATGAATCAGGAATCAGGAATGATGAATCAGGAATGATGAATGATGAATCAGGAATCAGGAATGATGAATCAGGAATGAGGAATGATGAATCAGGAATGAGGAATGATCAATCAGGAATGATGAATGATGAATCAGGAATCAGCAATGATGAATCAGGATTCAGGAATGATCAATCAGGAATCAGGAATGATGAATCAGGAATGAGGAATGATGAATCAGGAATGATAAATGATGAATCAGGAATCAGGAATGATGAATCAGGAATCAGGAATGATGAATCAGGAATGATGAATCAGGAATCAGGAATGATGAATGATGTATCCGGAATCAGGAATGATGAATCAGGAAAGAGGAATGATGAATCAGGAATCAGGAATGGTGAATCAGGAATCAGGAATGATGAATCAGGAATCAGGAATGATGAATCAGGAATCAGGAATGATGAATCAGGAATGATCAATCAGGAATGATGAATGATGAATCAGGAATCAGCAATGATGAATCAGGATTCAGGAATGATGAATCAGGAATGATGAATGATGAATCAGGAATCAGGAATGATGAATCAGGAATGATGAATGATGAATGATGAATCAGGAATCTGGAATGATGAATCAGGAATGATGAATGATGAATCAGGAATGATGAATCAGGAATGATGAATCAGGAATCAGGAATCAGGAATGATGAATCAGGAATCAGGAATCAGGAATCAGGAATGATGAATCAGGAATGATGAATCAGGAATGATGAATGACGAATCAGGAATGATGAATGATGATTCAGGAATGATGAATGATGAATCAGGAATCAGGAATGATGAATCAGGAATGATGAATGTTGAATCAGGAATCAGGAATGATGAATCAGGAATAAGGAATGATGAATCAGGAATGATGAATGATGAATGAGGAATGATGAATCAGGAATGATGAATCAGGAATCAGGTATCATGAATGATGAATCAGGAATCAGGAATGATGAATCAGGAATCAGGAATCAGGAATGATGAATCAGGAATCAGGAATGATGAGTCAGGAATGATGAATGATGAATCAGGAATGATGAATCAGGAATCTGGAATGATGAATCAGGAATGATGAATGATGAATCAGGAATGATGAATCAGGAATCAGGAATCAGGAATGATAAATCAGGAATCAGAATCAGGAATCAGGAATGATGAATCAGGAATGATGAATGACGAATCAGGAATGATGATTCAGGAATGATGAATGATGAATCAGGAATCAGGAATGATGAATCAGGAATCAGGAATGATGAATCAGGAATAAGGAATGATGAATCAGGAATGATGAATGATGAATCAGGAATGATGAATCAGGAATGATGAATCAGGAATCAGGAATCAGGAATGATGAATCAGGAATCAGGAATAATGAATCAGGAATGATGAATCAGGAATCAGGAATGATGAATCAGGAATCAGGAATAATGAATCAGGAATGATGAATGATGAATCAGAAATCAGGAATGATGAATCAGGAATCAGGAATGATGAATCAGGAATCAGGAATGATGAATCAGGAATCAGGAATGATGAATCAGGAATCAGGAATGATGAATCAGGAATCAGGAATGATGAATCAGGAATGATGAATGATGTATCAGGAATCAGGAATGATGAATCAGGAAAGAGGAATGATGAAGCAGGAATCAGGAATGGTGAATCATGAATCAGGAATGATGAATCAGGAATCAGGAATGATGAATCATGAATCAGGAATCAGGAATGATGAGTCAGGAATGATGAATGATGAATCAGGAGTGATGAATGATGAATGATGAATCAGGAATCTGGAATGATGAATCAGGAATGATGAATGATGAATCAGGAATGATGAATGATGAATCAGGAATGATGAATCAGGAATCTGGAATGATGAATCAGGAATGATGAATGATGAATCAGGAATGATGAATCAGGAATGATGAATCAGGAATCAGGAATCAGGAATGATGAATCAGGAATCAGGAATCAGGAATCAGGAATGATGAATCAGGAATGATGAATCAGGAATGATGAATCAGGAATGATGAATCAGGAATCAGGAATCAGGAATGATGAATCAGGAATCAGGAATAATGAATCAGGAATGATGAATCAGAAATCAGGAATGATGAATCAGGAATCAGGAATGATGAATCAGGAATCAGGAATGATGAATCAGGAATCAGGAATGATGAATCAGGAATGATGAATCAGGAATGATGAATCAGGAATGATGAATCAGGAATCAGGAATCAGGAATGATGAATCAGGAATCAGGAATAATGAATCAGGAATGATGAATCAGAAATCAGGAATGATGAATCAGGAATCAGGAATGATGAATCAGGAATCAGGAATGATGAATCAGGAATCAGGAATGATGAATCAGGAATCAGGAATGATGAATCAGGAATCAGGAATGATGAATCAGGAATGATGAATGATGTATCAGGAATCAGGAATGATGAATCAGGAAAGAGGAATGATGAATCAGGAATCAGGAATGGTGAATCATGAATCAGGAATGATGAATCAGGAATCAGGAATGATGAATCAGTATCAGGAATGATGAATGATGAATCAGGAATCAGGAATGATGAATCAGGAATCAGGAATGATGAATGATGAATCAGGAATGATGAATCATGAATCAGGAATCAGGAATGATGAGTCAGGAATGATGAATGATGAATCAGGAGTGATGAATGATGAATGATGAATCAGGAATCTGGAATGATGAATCAGGAATGATGAATGATGAATCAGGAATGATGAATGATGAATCAGGAATGATGAATCAGGAATCTGGAATGATGAATCAGGAATGATGAATGATGAATCAGGAATGATGAATCAGGAATGATGAATCAGGAATCAGGAATCAGGAATGATGAATCAGGAATCAGGAATCAGGAATCAGGAATGATGAATCAGGAATGATGAATCAGGAATGATGAATCAGGAATGATGAATGACGAATCAGGAATGATGAATGATGATTCAGGAATGATGAATGATGAATCAGGAATCAGGAATGATGAATCAGGAATGATGAATGTTGAATCAGGAATCAGGAATGATGAATCAGGAATAAGGAATGATGAATCAGGAATGATGAATGATGAATGAGGAATGATGAATCAGGAATGATGAATCAGGAATCAGGTATCATGAATGATGAATCAGGAATCAGGAATGATGAATCAGGAATCAGGAATCAGGAATGATGAATCAGGAATCTGGAATGATGAATGATGAATCAGGAATGATGAATGATGAATCAGGAATGATAAATCAGGAATCAGGAATGATGAATGATGAATCAGGAATCAGCAATGATGAATCAGGAATCAGGAATGATGAATCAGGAATGAAGAATGATGAATCAGGAATCAGGAATGATGAATCAGGAATAAGGAATGATGAATCAGGAATGACGAATCAGGAATCAGTATCAGGAATGATGAATGATGAATCAGGAATCAGGAATGATGAATCAGGAATCAGGAATGATGAATCAGGAATG
>JAOWCC010001108.1:0-77083 GCA_030867875.1 Actinernus sp. WN-2022 | reverse complement strand
CTTTGTGCATTTCAGATGTGTCCAATGTAAGCATGCATCACAAAAGATCGCCCGTGAGTTATTTTGAACCTTAGAGTTACAAATAGAGCAAGATAATGAATTTTGCAAAGAAGAGTGTAAAATATGAAAACTAGAGAGTCCAAAATATACAGATTAATTGATATGGGTCCAATTAATTAGTTAAGTACAATATCGAAATATAATAAAATACCTTTAAACTGGGTATTAATATGAGATAACTAGTATAATACTAAATAAGATAAATAAAGTTAGCAGTAATCGAAAACTAATGAGAAAAGTTATGTAATGTAACCGCAAATAATAATTGGTGCACAGCTAAATCAATACTGGATTAATGTCATCGATGTCATTTGCAATCAAAAGTGTTATTGTTTTTTAAACACCTACTTCAGATAAATGTTAATACTTATCAACTTGTCGCTTGCAGTCATCAAGAGTTGTACATCTGACAATTATCGATGAATTTGCAATAGGCCTAAAGTGGATCACACCGTCGATTGTCCATACTTTATCGACCTTGTCACGACATTGGATATACAAATACGTGAGAATAAGGCGTCTGGGCATGGTGAGGTCTTCTTGCATTGAGAATGGCCGGTTGTTCTCTTTCAGCAGATACCTTTTCCTTAAGATCATCACTTTGGTATTATGCTTCGTAAAGCGAATGATTATAGGTCGAGGTTTGGAGGATTTCTTCCCAATTCGATGAGATCTACTCATATCTGATGAAGTAATATGTAAATCAAGTTCTTTTTCAAAGAACGATATGACAGCTTCGTCAGTGTGTTCACGCTGGATACTGCTTGAATCCAACGAGATGGATTGAGCTTCTGGGATGCCAAATATCCTAAGATTGGTTCTACGTGTGTATTGTTCCAGATCATCGTTTCCATTAGTCAGATCATTTACCTTGGCTTTAAGTGAGATTATTTCCGTTTTCAGGGAGCCTACATCGTCCTGAAGTTTACCAATGTCGAAGCCAATACTTTCACTAAGAGAAATTTGAAAACTGTCAGATGAAACGTACTCGTCAACCTGTTGCTTTACAATGTCCTTCACTAGGCTTGGAAGTGTATTGGTCACCCAGTTATTGAGTTTCCTTCCAGTTTAGACCATATATTTTCGAGAGTGTCTTCATCATCTTCGGCCACTTGACTCGTACTCGTGTTCTTGTTTTTTGACTTTTTTGACATTATAAATGTGTGAAATTACTCAGGTGTGTTGCTGCATAGGTTTATGATGACTTTGAGCATTTAGATATTGATGTACGAAACAGCATTGAGAGTGCTGGGCAACAGAACAGTCGAAATTTACAGAGAAGAAATTAACCATCCGCCATTCTCTCCGACCGCTGACCGCTCAGTCATTGTTTAATCAATAGGCCCTTTGCAGCTAACAAATCACGTGGTTGTACTTGAGAGCAAAACATATCTGACTTTGTTTATTCAAAGGCCTTGTATGAGATCGGTAGTGTTATTACCAAAACCTCAATTTAACTACTATTTACCACCTCCAGTCGTTTGTCGATCTTTCTAAAACTGCGTTTTTAAACAGCTTGCTCTCCAGAATCCATGGCAACGCCTTTCCCATGGGGATAACGAGCTCAATTCATTCGTTAATGAACTATTATATCAGAACGTGACAGTTAGGTGCAAAGGGCCTAGTATATAGCTATTATATATCCAGCCTATTATCTAGAAAAACAACAAATATTATACTTCAGTTAATAGAGTGGAATGGTTAGGAAACTCGACAAACTTCACAAAGGTATATGAAGACTGCAACGCTGATGAGATAACTGTACGATGTTATTTATTGTACCCTATATTTCGGTTCGGCAGAACGAACCTTCTTCAAGGGTTATATGAGCTAATTAACTATGCTGATCCTGATCTCCACAGATCCGGCTACACTTTCATTTGTAACAGTGGTCCTTGCAGCCTTTTTTGAAACTCCAAAGGGGCTAACAAAGGTGGACGGGTGCTATTTAGTTTGGAAGGGGGTAAAACAAAATATTGTGGACGGTCATAGTTCATTGGCTGGTTGATTAACATGTTCCAATATCTACTGTGTTTTGTGTACGGTCATGGTTGAAAAATGCGAACAAATACTTATAACAAAGAAGGTCGCTGGGTTTAATAACCATTAATAACCATTCCACTCAAAATATTCAACAACACATACGATCATTTCTACAATTGATTAAGTACACAACAAGTTATTGAAAAAGGAACTACTTCTTGTGGGCTTTTTGGGACTTTAGCAAAGACTTTGGCACAATTAACCATGACATTTTAATTTACAAACTTGAACATTATGGGATTACAGGGATTGCTCTAAATACATATTTATGTAATAGGAAGTAATTTACCTAATTGGTAATACACTATCAGAAGAGAGGATTATTCCTTGCGGCGTCCCAAAAGGATCAGTTCCTGGACCAATGCTATTTTTGATATATATCAATGATATCTCTAACAGCTCTAAAATTCTAGACGGTTTTCAAGACATATTTTTGCTGATGATATAGAGGATATTAGATGGCCGCGCGGTGACACAGCCGCATTGTATCTTCGAGTGTTTATGAAATATCTTACGAGTGAGCGCAGCGAACGAATACGATATTTCATCAACACGAGAAGAGAAAATTCGTATCTCCAAGCGGCCATGTAATGTTCTATTTGATATGTAATTATCAATGAAATACCAGTTTCAATCTCTTACTAAAAACATTAGAACTCTTTGAAAAACGTATTTTCAAAAGTGATCTCTTCACGTCTGAAGGTATCATTTATATCTTCACGTGTGAAGATATCACATTTTAGAAAGAAATATACACCTGTATTTCATTGATTATAATACAGGCTAAGAAATGTCTGTTATTTGATTGGTTGAGTGCAGTGGTATTTCAGCGTAATTTGTAATACCTACATGTAGGTATTCCAAACTAATTTCATATATGGTAGCTTTTTCCATATTTGGAAAACACGCAACCAGTTGCTGTCTTGAAAAGAAAAATGGCGGACACGTTTACCTGAAAGTGCGAAGTAAATATCTTGGAAAAGCAAGCTGAAAACAAGCAAATATGCTTAACTGTCAATTTAATTTACAAAAGTGTAGATTCATGTTGTTGAGATACCTGTTGCAAAATCTTTATGAAAGACTCAAGCACAGTTTTAATTAGTTTTCGGGTTCTTGAACAAGCCGAAGTTTGACCAGAAAATCCCCAGCTCGGCGGGATCACACAAGGATACTGAGACACTCATTAACTTGATGAAGAAGTTAAGAAAATACAAGGAAATGCACCACATAAATGTGTACGTTTTCTATTCATCCAGATCTTTTTTATTGTTACGCATTTTCTTTCTGACTCTGAGTAGGAGTATTGGGTTCGTTGATGTTTGATGGAGCACGATCAAGCAGTGAGGGGATTGTCCAAGAAAAGTTCTTAGCTCGTATTATAAACATTTAATAGCATGGTTTGTACGTGATATTTGGCATAAATACCACTCATGAGATTTCACAATTCCTACGCGGCTCGTGGAACTACAAGGAATTTTGAAATATCTCTCGTGGTATTTATGCCAAATACCACTACAAACCATGCTATTACTATACCTAATTATATATTAAACTAATGTATTTTAAACCAATAACAGTCTTTTTTCATCCTCAGCAGAACACAATTAACTATCCTATTAAATCTATTTTTAGAAAACGATTCTCGCTAAATCGATACCCAAGCGTATTACACTTATTTGCCCCAGTAACTTTGATTGGTCCAAAACATGGAAGCCTTTGTTCTAATAAGAGGACTAATTTTGTGTTTATAAAAGAAACATGGCGGCCATTGTTTTTCATCCACAAAAGTAGTTTGAGCGCCGTTCTAAAAATAGATTATACCGTAAACTGATGGGCCGCGTTCCATTGCTTATCAAGACTACTGGTTATGGACTTCTGAAATTACCTATTCTCACTAACTTGTATTATTCACTTTTATATCCTTACCTCAGCTGTGTTATCCTTATATGGGAAAACACCTACAATACTATTATTCGTCCTTTATTCATTCTTCAAGAAAAGGCTGTTCGTATATTACCTTTTCTAAATATGAAGTACATTCTACCCCTTTGTTTAGACAACTTCATACTGCATTATTTATGTTCTAGTTCCACACGAATACTCTCCCACCTGTCTTCGAATATTTGTGCAACCTCTAGTACATGTTCACTGTTATAATACACGACTAGCTTCAAGCTCTTATCATATTCCAATTACTCGATCAAATTATGGATTATTTAACATTCGTTTTAAGAGTCCTAAAGTATGGAATTCAGTTGACAAGAACATAAGATTTCTAAGTAAACATACATTTAAGAACTGTGTGCTAAAATAACTTGTAAATATTAACTTAATTGTTCAATCACATTGTTGTAGTTTGTTAGTTCTGTACAGTAGTACCATATGTTAGTTCTGTAGCAGTCTCGTACAGTACAAAAAAGTACTTACAGTATATACTTATAAATATTCGTATATTTGTCAAGGAAAAATCTTACACCCCCCCCCCCCCCCCCCCCCCCATGAAAATTATATACTTATATCGATTGCATCATGGGTAATCCAAAAATGTTCTTTCCAGACATTTTTTAACAAAAAATATATCAGGTAGGAATGAAAAATGTACGAATAAAACATAGTTTGATCATATGGACCCATCAGTTGAAGGAAACAAGTGTTATTTTCAGTTTTAGTAGTACTATTTATTCCATGCGTTTGCCACTGGGTCGGTCGACCGAAACGCTGCTATGACTTCAAGGAACTCACTGTATTCTTAACGTTACTTTCTCCACGTCGCACTAGCTAGGTTTATTCTATTTCCTTAAACGAGGCTGAAGTATTCACTAAATTGATCTCAAACCTTGGAGCCTAAGTTTAAGTTTACTATCACTGTGAAACGCGTTCTATTTTATCTTATAGTGTCTCAACACATTCCTCTGCTCGAGATCTATGCTCCGGAAAAAAGTATAAGCGGTGGGTGGAGGTTCGTTTCAATCAAGAAATAGCTAAATTTCAGTTAAAACCCCTTGGGATTTAAATGGTTTAATCGAGAAACTTTAAAATACTATGACCACTTATTTTACACGCATGTATACCTATTTTTAAAAAAAGGTTGATTTGTTTGAAGAACAAGTTCCCTTACCGAAAAAAAGGACAAAAAGGCAAGGCTGATTCAATGGAGTCAGAGAGGTCAGAAAAAATACGCAGATTTTAATAACTACAATATAAATGTGTGGGATTGTTTGCAGCAGCAGCACTAAATAACATCTTGTTACTGATTACAGCTTGTGAGAGTGGACCTATTGGTGTGTCAGACAGCAATATTATCCCTGATAGTTCTTTTTCTGCAACATCATACTACTATTATGCCAGATATAAACCTCACCAGGCAAGACTGAACGGCCCTATGGGTTGGGGTCCTCGTTACCATTATCGTCGTAATTATTTACAGATTGATCTTGGTAACATATACAACATTTGCGCCATTGCCACGCAAGGATGCGGACCAAATCTCCGTTCTAGCGAATGGGTGACTACATACGAGATAAGGACATCCATTGATAACAGCGTGTGGTCATCATACAATGGAAATCAGGTAATACATTACAAAGCGAGATGATATTAATAACTTAAATCAGGAGTTGTCGGGTGTTATGCCTTTAACCTTATTGATCAACAGTTGTGCGATTTTCCTAAATCCTCGATAATTTCTAACACGTTGGGGCTTTAAAATACGTTTTCGTCATGTATTTTATCGATCTTAAGGCTGAAGCTACATGTATATACAGAAATTGCTTTCTTTACGAAGCGAAGTGTCGAAAAAAGTTTCAAGAACAGACAGACAAAATAGTTGATACAAAGACCGGTCTTCTTCGGATAATCTTTACCGGTCTTAATATCAAATTAGTGTCAGATTTTGCCTGTTTTTGGCCAATGAGATTGCTCGATTTGCTAGGGTCCAGACTCCGAGAAACTCGGCCATTTAATAATATCTTTTATTAGTTATACCTTTCTAAGTCTTCGTAAAAACAACTCTGTAGAGTCATTACCAATTTGATATCATTTCCTTTTTAGATCTTCAATGGTAATAGGGATCGGTACACTACTCAAAAGAACACCCTTGATGTGCCAACTGTACTTAGATTCATTCGCTTTGTTCCGCTAACGTCTCATCGTTGGAAAACGATGCGTGTAGAGGTCTACGGGGAAAAGTTCAAAGGTAAAATAGACCAATTTCTATAAGGGTGTCAAAGAGAGCGTACATATACCTGTAGGATATATAGAGGATAATATATATACAGGCAAGCCTATGAGCGGAGCTCACAATGTTCAAATACGAAGAGATGCACGCGCATATATGTAATGGACATTAATTTACGAAAATAAATAGTGTATGTGCAGTTGAGATGCACGCGCATATGTAACGGGAAATGTAATAATACATACGTAACGGGAAAGGTATGCCAACACGCGGAGATATAATGGAAATTAAAGTTGGAAATTGAATATTTTACGCATTACTGCAAGAAAACTACACTGATCATTGAGATAATTTCGAAAAGCACAAGTTTCCATAAACGGAGAATTGAATGAAAAGACAGGACGGCGTTCAATAGCCAAACAAAATCGAGCACCCGATTCAGGACTCGAAAATCTCAGGTGTTCCGCGCGCTGGTGCACGGTCGGGCAAGAACAAGTCGCTAAAATTTCACTCTCATCACAGGCTAACCATCCTCTCATTTTGTGTATTTGTCACTGAGAGTTTAGCGGTCGTGCGATTAATTTTTTTTGGTAAACAAACTTCCTGCAATCTCACACCATCAAGTCTTGAAGATATTTTTCTTCCGGTTCGTTTCTCGGAAACTGCAAAAAAACATCATCGGGGTGGTGTGTCAAATTGATTAGGGGAAATGTCGGCTGACCATTTCTTCGCTGGGGACTCTAGACGGGAGATCATTCGACAGTTTGATTAAAAAATTTGAATGTGATGCCCGTTATAAATCCTTATGTTGGCCCATATCTGTCCCGATCATAGGGAGAAAAAACAATCGCCGAAAATTGCGAGTGTGTACCACTCGATATCGCCGTGAATTACCACCAAGAACTTAGCTCATTTACTGTTCTTCAACATTTTGAATGTTAGAGAGGAAGCAGGGACCTAGAAGTTTTCGTTTTTCGGCAAAATTCTCGCGCGCATCGCTTGGCGGCCATGAATTTAGTTGCCTGCCTTGTGTAAATGTTTATGTAGTTAGCGAGAAGAGCCACAGGAAGCCCGAGCTAAACAAACCTGAGCCACAGGAAGCCCGAGCTGTATTATGAGCACGCTCTAAATCAACACATACACAGCAGACAAAAGGTATTCTATTTCAGCAATTTGTTAAGAAATAATGGATTAATATAAGTGACAAATACACAAAATGAGAGGATGGTTAGCCTGAGTGTACTCTTATGCCATATGAATGGTGCTCCGCTCACGCGGGCTGATGGCCGCGCGAAGATGTGGAATTTATATTCGAGTGTTTAGATTGATAACGCATGAGTGAGCACAGTGAACGAGTGAGTTATCAAGTTAAACATTAGAAAATAAATATGATCTCAAGTAAGATATCCTCTGGTATTGGCGCTCTAAAAGCGTGTCAGACCTTTTATTACGGAGGATACTGCCATCAAAATATACAAAGCGTTGATTGAACCTCACTTTGTCGAATGAATATTGCAGTGCTGTATGATAAGTTGCAAAAAAATGCAAAATCGAGCGGCTAGAGCAGTAACAATATCTAGCTATGACCAGCTCAGACCCATTACTCGAAGTGCTTGGTTGGGATAAAATTGCAGTTGCACGAACAAAGCAGAAAGCACATGTCATGTACAAAACCTTAAACAATCGCACTCCAGCATATTTGCAAGAGATGTTTTCCTATCGACACTCAAGTTACGACATGAGAGATTCTAAGAAGAAATTACTTCTACCAAAGCCAAAAACTGACTACGTCTGTCTGTCTGTTCGTTATGCCTTCATTCTCTGCTATAAACACATGGGATATGTTGGGAGAACTCGGAAAAAGTTAAAAATCGCTCGCGGCTCGTGGTTTTGAAGTTTTTCTTGTTATCGCAACATGGATGTTAAGCAGCGATATTAATAACATTATATATGCTCTTTGTTAACCAGCGTTAACAATAAACTACAGACCTCGCCCAAAACGGTCTCCCGTCAATCCATTTCTGCGCCAGACCTCATGTTTAAACCATATTGTATACTATACCATAGCCAAGGAATTCCTCTATCTATCCGTCAATGACTTTAATAGGTATTTTGCAGGAAACAGCTACGTACTGATTTATCACTTCCGTCAATAACGAATGAATTGAGCAAACATACTTCCAAACACTGTTTTAGAAAGATCGACAATTGACTCTAGGTGGAAAATAACATTTACAAACTGAAACAATTTAGCTAATAACACTACCGATCTCGTACAAGTGCCTTTAAATAAATGAAGTCAGATTATTTGCCATCCAGGGCAACCACGTGAATGCATTCCTGCAAAAGGAATTAAAACGTTTTCCAGTTTCGCAGCAGCTTTTTACGTTCAACAACTGATTCGTTCGGGCCTCCGTGATGTAGTCCAGTTCGTAGTTCTTGAAATGTAACCAAGCCTCAGCCTCGCATGGAGACTGCAGTTGACCCTGTACTGATATAAACCCTCTTTCTATGAATATGGATAGATTGTGATTATCATACTAACTAGATACAAGCCATGGAGGATGGAGTTGAGCCTGCACTGATACAAACCCTTTTACTATGAATATGGATAGTAGTGATTATCATGCTAACTAGATACAAGTCATGAGGGTGGAGTTGACTCTGCACTGAAAGAAACCCTCTTTCTATGAATATGGATAGTTTTGATTATCACGCTAACTAGATACAAGCCATGGAGGCTGGAGTTGACCCTGCGCTGATACAAGCACTCTTCTATTAATATGGGTAGTTTTGATTATCACGCTAGGTACAAACCTCTAAATATGTAGTCTCGACACCAGTTCCAATATCACCAAAGACGGCCAAGAACTACAAATTGCACTATTGCTGAATTAATTCAATGGCAACAAATAGAGAGGTTATTGTTATTGTACCTTATAATTATTAATGGACACACTTTTTTTTAATTTGCAGTTGCATGCAGTTGCATGTAGAATAAACACATATGCATATATTAATCATTTCACTTATAATTCCTTTTTTCCCTTATATTTATAGAACCCAAAGGCATTCCAGTCATTGTCAGCGTTTCATCACCGTCCTCAACTAGTATCATTGTCAAATGGAAAGTAAATAGAACCATTTTCCCTTTGTACAAAAGTTTAGATTTCAATCTGATTATTAGCCACGTAAATCAATGGTGTATAGTTGTATCTATCTGGTTATGAAAAAAACACTCGTACGATTGAAAATAGTCTTCATCTATTTTGAAGACCTATATATTGATGGTATATGTACATACTTATTTGCATTTTCTTCATAACAGACATCTATCAACATACATCTATTATACAGCCAATGAGCTTTACGAACTAACTACTTTAATTTCCTTTTTCATCGTTTAAGTTTTCGAAAAAAAAGATAGCGAATGGACATATAGTTGGATACAAGATTGTTTACTCAACTAGAGATTCGTCAAATGCCACTATTGTTAACGGACCTCAAGTCACTTCGCTGCAGTTGGATAATTTAGAGAAATATACGACGTACTCTGTAACTGTAGCTGTACGGAATCAATGGAATGCTGGTCAACCAAGTACTGAAAAGAACATCACAACTCAGGAAGATGGTATTTAATCGTATAAATATTTTCCTTACCATGTGGCCTAGCTGAATGCATATCGGTACTTTGTTCTCATAATTACAGCACGGCCTACAAATGTACATGTATATGAACAGTTTTAACGTTTCCATACTTTCGTTGCGACCATCCAATCACGTACGAGAACGGCCTGTCAAATGAACAAACAAAACCACAAATGGGAAGTAAACTTGGTAAAAGTCTTTTTACAGGAAGGAAATGTGAGTAAAATACGAATTACTTCCTTTTAGTTCGCCCGTTCACTGAGAAGAGAAAATGCTTGATGAGTATTCAGTAAATCGATCTACCCGTGACGCGTTTGAAATGTCGATTTTATTTCACTGAATGTTCGAAGGTTAACAAAGTGCCCAACACTCTTCCAAAAAGGAAACACAATGTTGGAAAAAGACGTTCCTGTCTTCGTTTAAGGTTACAGGATACCTTCAGGGTGCGTTTCCAGTCTAAATTATGTAGCGCCTCGAAGAAACATCGTAAATAAATCATCCAAGTATCATTTTAAAGCTTATAAAATTCGCTACAAGAATACATAAAAAGTTTTGAGTTCTTTGAAAATCTCGAATTTTCCGCGATCCCGTTTCTCGGATCTAGTGAGATGGCTTTCAGAAGCTCCGACTCCGAAAAGTTTTTAAAGTTTTAAAATCTGTTTGCTTTGTCGCATTTCAGAGGAATGGTATTACAAAACCGTGTCGGGGAATTTCAAATTTCGATTTAGTTCAAAAGTTATCATGCTCTCCGTGAAAAGGCGAAAAATAATCAGAGTACATTTGCGGAAGAGAGCTCTATTTTTAGAATTTTCCAATTCCCCGATAAGATTTTGCAGCGAAGATATCAATTGACATTTTGTGAAAATTCAAACAAATCGACTAAATTCCTCTTGAGTGGGAGCTTTTTTAAAACTCTATTTTGGTTGAAAATCGAAAGCGTAGAAAATAGCATTTTAGAAAATCTAGCCGTCTGTCGTGCGTGAATCTGAAGCCCCACCTCTCCAACAATTAGCGAGCTCTTGGCCAATCATTTCTCATCACAGTTCAACTATCTGTCAAGATTTCCCGCCAATGTTGATTTCCGATCAAAGCTACGCGCCGCATCGAAAAATGTTAATATAGCTGGTTGTTCTAGTTTTCTTGTGTGACTTGAAAAACGAGAAAGACAGAAAGACCTTGAGGGACAAAGCCAAGGTGAACACCTAGAGATGCCTTTGCCAACATAGTTAGTAGAGGAGACAGCGATTTGCAGGCGGCTGAAACGCACAGAATAGCGAGCTTAAAGATCGTGGTGTTGGTTTCAAGCGATTCAGAGTCACCGTCAGACTTTACGTATATCCATCTAAGCTTTCTTGGAAACAAATATTCTCTCGGCTGGCTCCCATCAATTCTTCATGATCAGATGTGGGCCACTCGGCACTCTGTCTGAAAGTAAGAGTTTCATACCGAAAACCGAAGGTTCGAGGTATGAAACTGACTTATGTCGCATTTGGCGAGGTTTTCTCAAATAGAAAGGAGATTTAAAACTGAGTTATAAACCTCCCTCTAACAGTTATAAACCTCAGATTTATGATTTAATTATTCTATTGTTCAACGGGTTTATATCAGAGTTTGACCCCTATGAAGAACAAAGAAAACCGTGTCAAGTGTGATATAAGTGAAAATACGAACCCTTGTCGGGTTTAATTACGAGGACTCCTATTTGGCTTTGTAGTCGTATGCATCGTTTGGCCTTGTTTGCTAAGGGCATCCTGCTTGCTTTTTTGAAGGCATAAGGCCAACAACAACCGATGGAATTATGGAATCATGTGTGGAAAAACGTTTCTCAATAAACGTAAACGTTGGTATATGAAATAAATTTTATATTATATACGCCAGCTTTCTTCACACCGTCGTTACGGGCGAGTGAGCACTTGTCATGTGTTTATTGATCTACTGTCAATCAAACGGAACATTTTACTTCTGGTCAAAAACTGCCTTTTGGTATTTCTCCGTCAACATTATTTTTTATTGAACGGAGTTTTTGGTATATGAGACACTACTACTATAACTACATTTCTGTGCGAAAAAAAAATTTGCCATCTTTTTCGTTTTGAAGGTATCCGGTAACCTTAACTGGCTTCCCTTTAGTTCCCCAGTATCTTTTTAGCCAGTAATTACTAAAACAGTTAAAATTCAAATCGTATTTGTGCCAACTCTTTCGACAAGTCTTTATATCAAGACTCCTTGATGTCAGCTTTGAAGTCAAACTGGAACTCTGCATGCCTCTATCAATTTTATACGAAAATCTGCAATAGATCAACAGACTATTTATAATTTCCTTGTTTCACTTTCATCTGTGGTTTCGGCTAGAAAATGGTTTTGTTTCTGGTTTTGTTTGTTTTTGACAGGCCGTTCTCATACGTGATTGAGTGATCGCGACGAAAGTATGCGAATACATTAAAAGTGGTCATATATTTGCGCGCCGTGCTGTGATGTAATGAGCTCCAATTGCTTATACCTATAGGGAGCTGGCATTACTTTCTCTAGATAAAATATAAGCTTACAGTGTAGTTATGCTATGCCAGTTACGTTATCTGAGGTTCAATCGTTCTTTAGGACATTAGTTCATTACTTCCGGCCCAACTATTCCGAAATCAGAATAACTTTAAAATAATACTTAGTTACCACTTTTAGTACATCATTTGGGAATCATATTTTTTGATTGATAACGTAAACAACATTGCTTCACCTCTCACCTGTGACACGGGTTCGATTCCCGTTCGCGGCGCTACATGTCAATTGAGTTTGTTCGTATCTCTCCCTTGCTCCAATGTTTTTTTCTCCGGGTTCTCCGGTTTTCCTCCCTCCAGCAAAATCAACATGCTAAATGCCAATTCGCTCTGTGCTTTAGCCGGATCCTGACTTTGATCAGTCCCTATGGCTGTTTCAGGTTCCGTTAAAATTCAGAGTATGTGTATTCTTTTACCTGAATAGCCGGGTTAATAATGCGCTATTACATAATGCGTTTTAAGTGGCACATCGGCTCGGGGGGAAGGGGGTAGATTCCCACTCTTTCGTTACAGCTTTGATGTATTTATTTTGTATGTTTGTGTGTTTTTTGTGTCCGATTAAATACAGCACATGTATCACTCTGTTATAATGTAAGCATTACTCTCAAACTGTTACACATAAATAATATTAGAACTATTACCTTACAAAGTTTTACTAGTTCTACAGTTAGAGTAGTTGATTCGTATTTGTTTATTATAAACACAACTACTTGATATGTCATGAGCACAAGAACGCTCGAATTGGTTCCCTACTACAAGGCAATCAGCTCAGTTCCTACTAGTGGAGAAACCAGCGAACAAAAAGCATTTTTAACCGAAATGTGTCAGTCAACTCACCCTATGGCTTTGTAGATAATAAAGCAATAAGTCCACTCATTCTCATTGAACATGGGCAATACTAGCCAACTTGGCAGTACGCGCCTCGTACCGTTGGCAATCAAGGATTATGAATTGCATATTTAGTAACTTTGTATGTATTTGTAATGTTACAGTACCTGATGGTGTTCCAACCATTGTGAGAATTACTTCCCCATCTTCAACAAGGATTCGTGTCACCTGGACGGTAAATATACGATCTACAAAATGATTGTTTTAAAAACAAGTTTGTTTAAAGGAACATTCCCTCTTGGCTCCTCTCAATTGACGAATTAATACAATTTGTCCTCATTCCTTCATTTAAGAATCCATCAAGTGCCTCAGTGAATGGACCTTTAGTTGGATACAAGATTGTATACACGCAGTTGGGATATCAACCACATTCTCTTTATGAGAATAGACCTGGAAGAGCTTCTTACTTGTTGAGGAATCTAAAGAAATATACGTCATACACTATAACGGTAGCTGTACGTAACAACAGGTTTACAGGTCGGCCGAGTCATGCAACGGGCATTAGAACACAGGAAGATGGTAATTAAATATTCAAGTATTCTCTTCATCATATGCCCCTGCTGTTTCCAAATATTTTTGGTATTCTTTTTATTAACTGACACCACTAACTTTGATTTGTAACAAATACATTTGGCTAAATATGTACTTTATGTATGCAGTATAAAATGGTTTTCAGCTGATAATTTTCAAATGAATAATGATACTGATTTTTCAAATAGAAAAACAGTTACATTATGAATATTCATTTTATTGTATTGGTGTACGTGTTCCAGCGTATATATTATGTCGTAGTGATCATTATTTTCCGTGTAGGCTTTTTCTTAGGAACTTTCTGTGTGTGTATTTGTAATGTTACAGTACCTGATGGTGTTCCAACCATTGTGAGAATTACTTCCCCATCTTCAACAAGCATTCGTGTCACCTGGACGGTAAATATATCTTAATTATTATTAATAAGCAACGAATACAATGAACCTGCGGTCTTTCAATGCAGTTTCCCTTCTTTTTTTATCCTTCATCTCGCCCAGCATTTTTCAAAATAGTATAATAATTTAAATCACTAAAATGTATACACCTACTTCAAACTAATTCTCACAGAGAACAAATACAGCACAAAGCTATTAGTGTAGGAGACATACAACATAGGACATTCCCGGGACAAAATCGAGTGCGACCATATATATGCAACCTTGGGGAACAAATACATTATGATTGTAGTGACCTTCAAAAATGGGTTCGATAGAATCTGCCAAGTACGATCCTAAAATTGATTGTTTGGAAAACAAGTTGGTTTTCTGATATCTCCAATCACAAATGTTAAGAAGAAACTAGAGTGTATATAATACATTCAAGAACAAAGTGTACCTAATATCGGAATCACAAATACAGAAATAAAACTTTTAAAGGAGCATGCCCTCTTGGCGCCTCAAAATTGATGAATTCGTGTAATTTGTCCTCATTTCCTCGTTTTAGAATCCATCAAGTGCCTCAGTGAATGGACGTTTAGTTGGATACAAGATTGTATACACGCAGATGGGATACTCATCACATTCGCTTTATGAGAATAGACCTGGAAGTACTACTTATTTGTTGAAGAATCTAAAGAAGTATGCGTCATACACTATAACGGTAGTTGTACGTAACAGCAACTTTACAGGTTTGCCAAGTACTGCAAAGACCATTAGAACACAAGAAGATGGTAAGACGTTGTGTGATAACGCTGCTGATCATGACACGGTAAAATAAGGACTTACAACGTTATGGTTGACAACATACACGAAAGTAATAATCAATTATTGGACGAGGTTGAGCAAAATGTCGTGATTTGGTAGTGGCGAGCAATCAATAATTAATTGCGAGATACTAACAAATCACGATATTTTGCGATTTAACCGGTCCAATAATTGTTTTATCGTTCACGGCCACTGGGATTTGTTTGCAATATTTGATGGTGCAGGCCGCATCAAACAATAACAAAGAAGCCAGTACACTGTTCTATTTACATTTCATAGCTCAAAATACAAATGAATAAATTAAAAGCGAGCCATGTTGACAAATGCAATGTTACTGCGCATGAGCAAACCGTTATTTGCAGCAAAACGGCTTTGCACCGTAATACGCATGAGCAGACCTTTATTTATGGACATTTAGTTGCAGTTCTCTCGGCGAATCCAAACGACGGAGAAAATAATTTGAATGATAATATGATTTGTTATACTTGTCGTTTTCAATGGAGTGCAAATACGAGCCAAAATGGTGCAAATATGAGTTCGTAATGACACATAAAATCACTTGAACAGTTCTGTAAATCAATTAAAATGTGGCTATGTTGCAGTAGTATAGTAGCCAATCAGGTGATAGCGTGTGTCAGCGCATGCGCGTTCGAAAGTTTCTTCTACTGGAAATTCGAAAGTACTCTCTTGTAATCTTTGATCGGAGATGTCAAACATCGTTTAAATGACACAGAAAGTTTGGGTAATGCGGATGTGGATATATACTCGTCAGTTTTAGTTTCCCTCGACTATCAGGCTCGAGAAAAATATAAGTGACTCGATTGTAAACATATAATACCCAGACATATAACACAATTCCCAACCTGTAATTCCCAAACTTTTTGCTTGGAGACACATATCAAGCATTCGTCGAAACTCATAGAAAGTCTACTTTCTTTGATATCTCTTTCGTTCTACGAGGACTACCCTGCTTCCAGTAGTGTGGTAATGGAATGACTGCGGAGTTGAATCCGGCAGGCCATGCATTATCTGGCTACATTGAAATCGAAAAATTGAGAACATGGAAATATCATGGAGAAATTAACAATGGAAAAATGCTGTAAATTTAAGTTTCTAAGATTATTATATATTTACATAGTATGAAATACCATGGATATCCAAATCTCAGTGTTTTTTCCACGGCTTTTCCATACCATTGATATTTTGGTTGGTTTGATTGGTTTTCCAGTGTAAAATTCCTGGGGTTTTCATACGTTTTCATTTCTTTAAAATGGACTTCAGTTGCAAATCAGCCGTTTTTGTCGGCGAATATTTTTTTGCCACACGAGAGACAGAATTCAATCCTGGTATTTCCTTGCTGTCAATTGTGTGCTATTCTCACGAATATGCGGTGACGTACATGTAGTATGTAGTACTAGAAAAGATCATGCTGCTAGTGAAGCAAAAACTAGTAACGAGACGTGGAATCCTATCTGTTATCTGTTCGCTGTTTCACCCACTGTTTGACCATACACAATGAAGGCCAAATAGCTATGCAGGAAGAAGTTGTGATGGGACAGTCATATTGGAGAACAAGATGAGGCGCAGTGGTTACGCTGGCTCGAAGATCTTCCAAGGTTGTAGCATATACAAATTGATCGTTGCTTCAAACCGAAGGGCTTTGATGAGATCAAGAACACCCAGCTGCATATATTTTCAGATGGATCGTGCGTGGGATACGGTGCAGTCGCCTACCTGCGCCTAGTCGATGTGAATAACAAGATTCATTGCACAGGCACGCCTGGCCCCAATCCATGAAATCACCATTCCTTAATTGGAGCTAAGAGCAGCGGTCATATCCGTGAGGCTCAACAAGATGATCCAAGAGGAGCTAGACATGGACGTAAATCAAGTGTTCTACTGGACTGACGCTACATCGGTACTCAAGTGCATAAGGAATGACTCCAAGAGGTTTCACACTTTCGAGTCAAACCGACTCACCATAATACGCAGCGGATCCGAGATGAAGGACTGGAGATACGTCAGTGGTGGAGAGAATCCTGCAGTCGACGCCGCTAGGGGATTGAAGCTAGAAGGGATGCTGAAGAATAACCCCTGGTTGAAGGACCCAGGGTTCCTCTGGAAGGAAGAAAGCTGTTGGCCACCAACTACAGTAATCCCAGATTTGACAGATGAAGATCCAGAGGTGGGTAAGCAGGCTCAGATTTACACCGTCGCAGCTGAAAGAAATGAGCTGGAGGATTGTATTCACCAATACTCTTCCTGGTGGAAGCTGAAGAGAGCCATTGTGTGGTTATTGCGCTACAAACAATTTCTCCTGTTCAAGATTTGCGTGCAAAAGAGGTTGTCAAGCAGAAGTGATGGAGCTGTGCAGGAAAGTGAGAAGACAGATAAAAAGGCTGTAGAGACTGGCTATCTAAAAGTGGATGAGCTTCGTAAAACGGAAGTAGAGATTATCCGACACGTGCAGAAATCAGCCTTTCCTGAAGTGCTTGGAATACTTACAGCTGCGGAGGGTGATACAAGTAGAAAGACAAACCATAGAAGAGCGATTCACAAGGCTGGAACGTCGATTTACAAGTTAAATCCAATATTAAAGGATGGTCTTCTGGTAGTTGGAGGTCGAATAGGATGTTCTTCGGTTGATGATGAGCTGAAGTACCCGAAGATACTCCCATGCAAGCACCACGTGACCTATTTAATTGTTAACCAACACCATGAAGATGTCGGCCACATGGGTTAGGAGCTTGTACTTTCATCCCTAAGGAAGTGCTTCTGGATAGTCAAGAGAAGAACAGTTGTAAGACGTGTGATAAGAAGATGCGTAAACTGCCAGAAGAGAAAGGCACAACCCTGTAAGCAGTTCATGGCAGAACTACCACGAGAACGAGTAACCCCTGAACGACCTCCGTTCACGTTTGTTGGAGTAGATTACTTCGGACCACTACAATTCAAGCAAGGGAGGAAGCATGTGAAGCGCTACGGCTGCATCTTTACCTGCCTGACAGTACGTGCTGTACATATAGAGATTGCTCATTCGCTCAACACAGATTCGATGATCAATGCATTAAGAAGATTTATCAGCCTCCGTGGGTATCCGGAACTGATTCGAAGTGACTGTGGCACAAACTTCACAAGAGCAGACAAGGAACTGAAATTTGCGATCGATGAATGGAACCAGCAAACGATCAACGAGTTCTGTATCCAGAGAGGGATTCAGTGGATCTTCAATCCGCCAGGTGCGAGTCATATGGGAGGTGCTAGGGAGAGGATGATCAGATCGGTGCGGAATATCCTGAAAGCGTTGCCGCAAGAGCAAATAGTCTCAGACGAAGTTCTGTCAACCGTGATGGCAGAAGCAACGAGTATTTTGATGGTGATCCTTTGACGCCAAACCATTTGTTGCAGTTACGCCCGTGTCCGTATTTACCACCTGGAGTATTTAACAAGGATGATTTGCACAGCAGACGACAGTGGAGGCAGGCGCAGTACCTCCCGGACGTATTTTGGAAAAGGTGGTCATGCGAGTATCTTGCAACCCTACAACTGCGACAGAAATGGAACGAAGTGAAGAAGAACCTGAAGGTCGGAGATTTAGTGATACTTGTAGATGGGAACTTTCCCAGAGGACAGTGGTCGATGGCAAGAGTCATGGAGGTCAACCAAGAAAGAGATGGATTGATCCGCACAACTAAAGTGCGAACGAGTTCAACCGTGGTGACGCGCGCCTAGCGTCGACGTCGAAGAGATGTAAAGTCGCCCTGTGACAAAGTTGTGTCGTCTGGAGATGGATGCATCGTGACTACATTGCATAGAACATTGCTAAATAAATTAACCTTAATAGAGCGTTGAATAATTGTTAGTTCGCTAGTATTGGTGGCTAGTGATAAATTAAATCGTGTAATTATTTCATTTAGGGGCCGGTGTAGTCACCAAAATGTTGTTTTTATTGTCATGTCATGGTACCGCGTTTTGCCTCTCGTTTAGTGTTCGTTTTGTGATCATGCAGTGTTTCAGGTTTCGGCTAGTGCTCGTTAGTGTTCGTGTATCATTCGTGTTCTTCGTATCTCGTTTAGTCAGGCGTTCCTCGTTCATTTTATAAATTAGTTTTGGCGCGTAATTCGTTTAGTTAGTGGCCGCCATGTTGAACCTGAATAGTCGGTAAGTGAATATTGCTCAGTTTGTAATTGTATCAGTCCTTTATTTGTATATTTCTCTATGTACCTATTGTATTTATCTGTTCGTGTACTAAAAGACCTGGTTCATCGCTAATTTGGGATGTTATAGCTGTTCTGCAGTCATTTGTGGCCGTAATTGTGCAAGTAAACAAAACTAAACCTGAGTTATCGACGATTGGTTCACCAAAAACGAGATATGGTCGTTATATAGTAATTAGGTTTTCCCAGCCGTCAGAAGGGCTTGCTACATGTAGTTTGAGCATGAGCTAGGCAAAAGTACATGTCACTACCGAAGTCGTTCTGTGATCTGCAATGCAGAACTATCACGTGACTGCTATTGGCCAATGACCTGCTCGAGTATTAATTTCTTATAGATGCACGCTTAAGAATTTCTTTTTCCGTAGATCGATAAAATATATCTAACGCCGGTTACAAAAATAAGCGGCAGAGCTGTTCGAATTGGGGGAAAAGAACGATCGACCTTTGAACTGTTCAAACTGTCACCCCCTTTGCAGGTTGCATTGATATGGCTTTTCTGTCATTCAGTTATTTCAAAGTTATCCTCTGTTTCCTTCTCTGCGGTCTCAAAAATAGTGATTTCTATTTTCAGGTAATATTTGAAGCTCGGCTGATGCACCTGTTTCTTAGGGATAAACTTCTATATGTAGTATATGAATCTGATCAGCAAAACATATATATAAAAAGACAAAATGGCAATGCTGATTCAACGGTAGAGAGTTTTTGTTCGAAAAGCATATCTTGTCAAACGTTTGAACCATTAAGAATTACTAAACGTGACGAAACTTAACTTGTATTTCACAATCATTTTCACGTCACTTTATTTTAATTTCATATTATATGTCACTCTCTACATATGTTTTATCGTTCGATTATGCAATTCATAATTAAAATAGTATCTTGTAACGGTTCTATAGTTTTTTCTATAGCCTCTTTCCCGCGAAGGTCGGCAGTGCCGATCGCAATATTGGAACAAAAACTCTCTGCCTTTGTGTCTGTAATATACGAGCTCGTTAATTCAATATTGTGGTTAATTTTGAGGGGAAATGACTTATATTTTACAGTTTTTCGTTTTAAATATGTTGATGAATCCAACATTTTAATGTTCCCGTCTATTTTTCATATCCTTCATCTGTTTGTTCATGTATTGTTATTTCCAGTTCCAAGCATTGGCCCGTCAAACGTGTATCATAGCAGTATTAACGCGACAACGTTTAACATTAGATGGGATAAAATTGCAACTTATAGGAGTAATGGTATCGTAATAACCTATGAGTTGCAGTGGACATTAATACAGAAAGCCGGAAAGAAGAGAAGATTAGAAGTACAAGTAAAAAATACGACAGCAAATAATGTTGAAATACATGGCTTTGAACTTTGTGCAAAATACAGCATCAAGGTCAGGGCGTATACTAGGGTTGGATCAGGACCATACAGTGATCCGTTAAACATGCTAACATCTGGTAAGCAAAATCTAATTAATGATGTTTAAGTTATAACTCAAACAAGAGCCCATATGGGCTTTCACTCGGGCCACTATATCTACATCAATGCAGCCATATACTCTTTATGGTGAGCACACACCAGGAAACGTTTTGCATGTCCCCTAGCATGCCCACCTTTATGGAGGAAGGGGTACTCCCATGTTGTCAGTGTCCAAGGGAAGCACCATTAGAAATGTGGATGGGGAGGTAGGACTTCCTCAAGATGCACATTTTTTTAAGCCCCTTGCATGGTTGTGCAAGGCAAGTTTTTTCTTTCATATTTTGCGTTCCAGGATTTTTTATTTTTTATTTTGGACTACCCTACTTCAGATTTCTGATGATGTGTTCCCAATAAGATTGAAGAATAAATACACTTTCATTTGAAATCCTCTTAGTAATAACCAAAGGGAATAATTATTAGCTTAATTTAGCAGTCTTTAGGAGTGGCCGGTAGCACGGTGACTTTCATTCCCTGCTTCCCTAGTATATATATGTAATTTAATATTTTTGTTTTTCTCGTATGTAAATTAAAGAAGTTGACCTTTTACTGTAAACACTACTTATTCGTGTAACACACGTTTACAATTTAGTCTGCTGTTCTGTTATACTGCAGGTTCCGAGTACTAATAGATGATTGTCTCAAATGTATATGTTTATATTTGTCCCATATTATAAGTTGTATCCTGTCCATCCTGTGATGGAGTTATCACTATATTTATCTACTGTTCTTTCTACCCTGCGGCTCTTTATCGCCGCCTCGCGGCTCTTTCTCCGCAGCTGTTCTCTCTAGAAAACCCCTGGAAGTCATGTTAATTGTATTTGTGGTCAATTTGTGTGCCTCTTATGTGTAACTTTATATGCAGTTCTTGCTATACATTGGTATTTGTGTGGATTAAAGATTATTAACTGAAATGCCTGTTGGTTATCTCTAATTAAAAGCTTTACCCTCATTCCCAAAACTTCTGTCTGCTCAATATATTACGGAACTATAAAGGGAACTGTTGGAAGCCTTTAATTTCTTGAACCAAAGCCTCGGCCGTGAGAGTTGAATATTGCTTGGTTCATCATAATTCTGTGCTGAGTGTGTATTATGGCTTCGTGTTGGCAAGTGACAGTGTTGCTCTCACAGTTCAGGAGTTCAGATGTCTTCAGACTTTGATAGAGGAGAGTAACCCATAACTGCTCAACCACAGTATATATATTTGTTAGTAAATCGCTATATTTCGCTATAAATCAGCTATTCAGTATTCCTGTATAGTATATTAAACGGATTAAACGACACAGGTCTCGATACGAGATCGGTAAACCAGCCAAAAACACGGTCAAAATTATTTTAGTGTTGGCCTACCGATCACGGTGTTTGCGCTGGTATGTATTATGACCGGGAATAAAATTAAATGTGGTATAAAACCTGCGAAACGTACCTCAAACAAGAATAGCGTCCACAGAATCTCAAGATGGTGACTGGACTGGAGAGAAATCTATTAGCACCACGGCCTGCAGATTTAGACTCGTGTCTGCCACAGGCAGCCCGAGTAATAACAAAAATACACTATTACCAGAAGTCCATAACCAGAAGTCTCGATCTTATATACTAAGTCGTGGCCCATCAGTTTACGGCATGATCTATATTTAGAAACCAATTCTCGCCAAATCGATAGCCAAGCGTATTGCACCCTAGGTTTTTTTTTTTTATTTCTTTTTCGCTGACTTGTTACTGAGTAAACTTGTGGTTTCAAGGCCAGGTAGCAAGAGTGGCAGGTCGATTAAGGCGCTGGCCTTAATCGTCCTGTGGCCCAAATCCAATTCCTGCACTTGACGTCATATGGGAGTTGAGATTGTTGGTATCTCTTCCTTGCTTCTAGGGTTTCTTTCTCCGGGTTATCTCGTTTTTCTCCCTACACAAAGAACATTCTAAATTGCAATTCGATCTCGGATTGCATGTAACTGTTAAGTTAAAAAAATCTGAGTTTCATCTAAAACGAAGGAAAGATGGATTTCACTTTCTTTGACTAATGTAAACTTTGTGAATTACTGGCTTGCACGTAACGTAACTGCCGCCATGTTGATGGAACTTAATAAAAGATTCCTCGTTATCTTCTCTTGTTAGTTCCACCAACATGCCTTGTTATTTGAATCTCTGGGGATTGGTTGCAAGCCATCAATACTCGGGTTTGAAATTTTAATGGCCGGGTGGCGCAGTGTGTTAGCGCTCGTCTCTCACCGCTGCGGCCAGTCTTTGTGCCATATGCGAGTTGAGTTTGTTTGTCGTGTTGGTCTCTCCCTTGCCACGAGGGTTTTCTCCGGGTCTCCGGTTTCCTCCCTCCGTAAAAATCAACATGTGAGTTTGAGAGTAGTATGTATAAAAAATATATGAATCTAGTGGGGAGTGTGTGTGGAGATGAAAGCAGGCCCCCACCAGCTATGCTGAAATACATAGCCTGCTATAACAAAAAAAAAGATTTTGTCTCTGTTCGCGATAAATAAATATAAACAAAACTATTTAAGCGCGGGCTTCCTTGATACTTTAAATTATTCATTATTTTCACCTGGTGGCCATATTGGATTGAAAGCGAGGCAATTCTTTGTTTTTGCTTGGCTAAATTCGTTCAGATATCCCTCAGTGAAAGGCTAATCTAGCAAAAACATAGGATTGCCTCGCCTTGAATCCAAGATGGCCACCAGGTGAATTGATTCCACGTTATATTCTGTAGCCAATCAACGCGCGAGTTTGCGTCGTACTCTTGGATTCTAATCGGTGCTGACCAGTATAGACCAGAGGCAGTCAAAGCAATTTGCAGAAACGAATGATAAAACAATTCTAACCTCAAGTCTTGGTGAAGATAATTCTCAAAGTCAGATCAACCCTGCGGACCCTGAGAAGCAATGCACACTCGACGATGTTTGTAAATATTGAAACCATATTACTCCTTTGAAGCTTTAAAACATATTATTCTGTGCACTTATCCTTCCATCATATTTACTATTCTTATTATTGTTCCACTATTTACATATTACGCTTTTCGAATGGTCTTGAAAGGAAACACATTTGTCAATTTATGTTTATTTTGAATTACATCTTCAACGATTGCCATCTGACATTTGTATATTTTTGTTTAAATCTCGTAGAGCCGGGGTCGCCACAGAACGTCAGGGCTGATCCTCCTGGCAAACGAACCGTCAAATTAAAGTGGAACAAGCCTTTGAATGTGGCGGATGACGTTCAATCATACACTGTGAGTTAATTAAAAATAATCAGAATTTGAGAAAAAAATTATTTCAAATGATATACTGTGCCTTAAACGAATAATGTCAATCATATTGAATCTTCAATTGTCTCAAAACCTGTATATCCTATAAAATTTGGTATTGCGAGAAGTCCATAACCAGAAGTTTCGATCTGTCATACTGGGTCTTGGCCCATCACCTTACGGCCGTTTCATCTATTTTTAGAAACGATTCTCGCTAAATCGATAGCCAAGCGTATTGCACCTAATGGTCCTTTTGCAGGAATGTAATCACGTGGGTTGTACTAGGTGGCAACAAAATCTTAATTCATATATTACACTTGTACGATATCGATAGTGTTATTAGCAAAATATGTTTGTAAATGCTATTTTCCACCTCCAATGGATTGTCGATCTTTCAACTAAAACAGCGTCTTTAAAGATAGCTTTCCCTCCAGCATTCATGGCAACGCCTTTCCCATGGGGATCACGAGATCAGTTCATTCCTTAACGAAGTATTATATCATTCAGCACGTGACTGTTTTGTGCAAAAGGCCTATTGCACCAGGAATTCTGACTGGCCTAAAACATGAAGGAGGAGAACTCGACCATGTTCTTGTTGAAGCAAAAACTTTGAACGAACTCATCATTTCCGAAGGAATTCGTCTGTGTGGCTTTAACTGTTGCAGTTCAAGTTTCTACTTCGCAAAAGAGCCTGAGTTCAGCTATTGTCACCAATTTTGATACAAACATGTAAGTTCGGCGAATCGACGAAGAACTATTCTAACCAGAATGTACAAAACAACTGATGACCAGAGTGATGGCTTCCATGTTTTGTAGCTCTAGATTTCAAAGATAAATCCAATATATCCTCCTTTCTTGCAACACGTCTTCATCTCCCGTAAACTTTGTTTGGTACTAAAACCGGCGCACGCTTGATCCACGCCATGAAGTCCATGAGGCAAAATGAACTGTTGAACATTATATGCTGCCGTGTATTGTCAATCCAGTTTTATCATTGGTCCAAAGAGCTTCTTTTTCTTCATTATTCTTTGTCATTTCGAGCTCCAATTAAAATATTTTTCCTATCTAGTGAACTGTTTTCAAACTCGCTGAATCGGATTGACAAAACTGATTGATTTGGTCATGTGATAAGTTCATGACGTAGCGACTGCGCGAGTTAGGAGAATTCATGTTTTGATGATCATAATAAACGCGCAATTTTCCTTTGTTGTGCTTATTTCCTATGGTTTATTTTATGAAGGAAATAGACATAAATTTTCCCGTGTTTCTATAGAGTTGTAGAAATACTTGTGGAAGTTTGGAAGAACCCGAAATAGCTAATAGTCCATTCACTATTTTGATCATTCTCTTTAGATTGAATACAATGGAAGCAAAAGTTACTGGGATTCATTCGATTCACTACTTGGACATGCTTTCGTTAACGAGTCCAAAGAAGGACACACAGTAAGAGGACTGATACCTGGAACAAGATATGGATTTAGGATATCAGCAACGACTGACTGTGGAAAGGGCCCAAAGAGTAGGCATGTCTTTGCGACGACGAAGATAGACGGTGTGTTACCTTTTGGTGTTTTTGTGCTGTATGGCAATATGTTTTATGGCAGAAATACTAAGAAAATGTTTTCTTTTTATTATTTTCCTGGCACACATCATGTCTTGTTAAGTATTATTTACAATATGAGCGAAGCTCGCCGAATCCGCTCGCAACCGTAAATCCCATACAATTCGGACGCGAATATTGTAATATACCTATGATATGCACTATATAAAATTTAAAACATTTCTTAAATTGTGAAGAAAAGCGTAAAAAAAAGCTTCAGAGGAATAGTTTGCGCCACGGACATGCGCAGCGTGCACAAAAATATGTCCCACACTGGAGAGACAGTCCATATGCATGAAGAGCAGTTGCATCAACGTTGCGATTTTACTCTGCCCGGCATAAAGGGGAAGTAAGTGATAGATTGTGAGACCACCCTTATCCTAACGCTAGCATGTATCCTGTATCATTCGACACAGGATTATAATTAGGTTTGTCATTGGATACAGAACACTAATATGGCTTAGTGGTATTTAGCCTGAAATACAGCCGCCGCCTCAGCTTTTTCCAGAGTCTACTCCCCGATAGAAAAGTCTGAATTCAATAGCCTCTAATGCCGTCCGGTGATTTTGATTGGTCAATTCTATAATTATGTGCATACTCTAAATATTTTCCATCTGCAAAATGCTGTTTCGTACATTGTTTCGTGTGGAAAATCTGTATCCACATCAAGAGAGATCGGTTCTAGAGTTTTATCAAGGAGTAATGTCTTTGTAAATTGGCCTGCTACGGGTTATGGAAAGTCATTGCTTTTTCAAAGGGCTTACCTCGTCGTCAGTGCGAGTGTTTATATCGCCATCACGCCGCGTGTATACATTTTGTTTGTCCCGGAGAGCCTTTGCTTTAGTATTGTCGTTTATGTCTCTGCAAGTGACCTTCCTCGAAACCCTAAAACATCCCAGCAGCATGTGTTACATCCGTTCAAGAGGAACTATAAACAAAATCAAAGCGGGTGAGTTTCGCGGTTGTTTTAAATTTTAAAAAAATGCTGTTCGCCTGAAGTACTAGATTCGGCTACCATGTATATTTTAGACTTGCTCCAAGTCGAACTCGCTGAGTCACTGGATAAGCGATTACTGCGTTAAAAATAGAGCGCGAGAATCGAAGCGTGAGTCGAGTTCGACTTGTTTCACTTGCAGGAAATTGAATCGGGGGATTATGTTTTGCCGCGGAAACACGTTTCAGAGGCGGAGCAGTACATTTCGCGCTTCTGAGTACAATCAAATTGAAATTACCACATCCACGGTGGACTGCCTTGATACGTCAACATACAATGCCTGAGGAATTGTGATTGGTCAAATCTTAGTACGTCATAAGCCACGCCTCCAGTTGGAAAATCAACGGGTAAATTTGGCGCGCTGAAAGTGGGAAAAGTCCTTCGTGTGAAAAGTCCTTCGTCTATTTATGTCACATGCAGTTGACTTTAAGCCACCGGTTTTGAAAATCATCCTTGTCTGTGTCGACAGTAATCCCAACGAACAACCTCTTCCCCACCGAACCACTCACATGGACTTCGGCCGCAAAGCTAAACAACACGAAACTCGCCCGCTTTGATTTTGTTTATATAACCATTTCCTCCGTTTATCAGCTGTAACACACGCTGCTGGGACGTTTAGGGTTTCGAGGAAGGCCACTTGATCCTTCATCAGTGCAATTAGGGAAGAGATGGCGTGATGGACGCAATTAGGGCGTGATGGCGATATTTTCACTAGTTCACTCGCGCTCGCGACGAGTTGAGCCATTTAAAAAATCAAGGACTTTTCATAACCCGTAGCCAGGCGTAGGGAAGCTTACAAAAACATTTCTCCCTGATAAAACTCTAGAAGTGATTTATCTTGTTGTGGTACAGCTTTCCCACAGGAAACAATTTACGACAATTTCAAACAACAATTTGCAAATCTTTGATCCAAAATAAAGTACATAATTATAGAATTGACCAATCAAAATCACTACCGCAATTTGCGGTAGAACATGACGTCACCGGAGGGCATTAACGGCTATTGAATTCAGACGTCTCTCTTGGGGAGTGGACCCTGGAACGAGCTGAGGCCAGGAGGCGGCTGTATTTCAGGCTAATTAGTATTGTGTATCAAATGATACAGAATATTAATAGCTGACTAGAATCATGTATGGGGTAACCACGTGACCTGGATTCTGCATTTAGATTGGTTAGCACACTTATGAATTATTAATGATATTATAAAGTTTTCTTATATTCGTTAATTTAGACAAAAATATTGATGAGTCTTTTTAATACAGTTCCAATAGCACCTGAAGTTCAAAGTGTACAATTAGAAAACAAGACTGATGTAATGGTTAATATTACTCTTTGGCCCGCACAACCACGAAACGGACCAATCAGGTAAAGTGGTTCAAACTTTACAGTGCACTTGAATAATTTTCTTTCTGTAAAATTCTTAACCATTTGACTATTCATTATGGTACAGATTACATTCAGCAGAATAATCGGAGTATATTAAGGATGCGTTCGATTGACCGTATTACTGTTTCCAGAACAAAAATAGATGGAATAGGCTTAGAGAAATCACTGGTTCAAACCAGAAGTATATTACACAGGAGTGTTCCTGTGCCCTTGTGTTGGCCCCTAACGCAGTAGATGGTGTGTCTATTTATAGTCGCGAAGTTGTGGTATGCGATTATGTTGTCTTTTGTTCTCTTGCTCTTTAGATTTTTTTAGCAGTTTAAACCGTGTTAATTACAATTTTTCAGTTCAACCTGATTGGTTTAAAGTGACGGCCTTTGTTTCTTCTGGTGGGAACCTCTATGCTAAAAATAGTTCTACTGTCTACAGTGTTGTGCGACAATATAATGTGGGAAGAGGAACACTCCTCTGTAATATAGCTCCTGTTCAGACACATTTTGCACTGTAAGCTACAATCGCTTGTTGCCATGTGATATTTACGATACATTTAGTGTTCAGGCGACTACCACATATTGATATAAGCGATTTATAGTGATCATTCTATGTATTCTTATTCTGGAACACTGTCAATCGAACGCATCCTACGTAACATACAAAAGTGTATTAAAGTTGGGAGTTATTCATTCGGGAATCAATTATTACATTTACTATGTTCTCCCATCAATATTGCAGTATTTTATTCAACGTATTTATTATTTCTAATGGAGGGTCATTCCAGACTATGTTTCTCGTCATGAATGTTAAAGCTCTCATATTATTATTTGTTATTGTTGTGTCTAAGTGCCTACCAAGTTATAGCCATAAAAGAGAGTAAGGAGGACAAGAGTCTGCCAAGTGGTTACGACACCAACATTTCTGACTATGTAACTTCATCAAAGAATCACCTCAACTACTATATCGCTGCTCAGTTAAATGCTACATCCATCAGCCCATCAACGTTGTTCCTTATTGGAGATGGAAAAACATACAATGACTACGAGAATGTGGCTTTAAAGCAAGGACAGAGTTATCAAGTATTCTTTCGAGCAATGACATTCGAAAATGGGGTAAGTTTCCCTTTAGTTATAAAGGAGCAGTTTCACGGTGAGGGACATGCCCGGGAGGGGGGGTTACTTACATAAAAATGGGTATGTATGTGAGGCCAAGTGGCTGAAATCCTGACCCTGTTTGACCCAATCCGAGCTCCAAAACCCTGATTGCCTCCTTTTGGGGGGAAAAAGAACCTGATTGCCCCTTCTTTAAATTGTTTTCAAAACACGGTCGGATATATACCCCGGCCGGTATACCGCGTACCGGGATTGCATGCAAAATATGGAACAGTCCAAGTCGAGACGTGTCATTGGGTAAACAAATCAGCAGATGAAATACATAGATAAGTACTGAAGTACGAATTAGCGGCGTCATGATGTATGGGAACCTCAGTGCTTGCATGTGGGCAGGCGATCAAAATGCGGCAACAGAATGTCTTTTTGACATAGTAGCTAAAAACAAACTGGACCCTAGCTGCCTAAAAAATACTGAACCCCGACCCTGACTGCATTCAAATTATTCTCAAATCCTGACCCTGATCTCTCGACCCTACCTGCCCAAACCGAGCTCAAAACCCTGACCCACCCCCGCGGCACATACATAATACGTCATAAACAGTACCTCACGTGTGAGATGGATGAAATCAAAGTAAATGTGCAAAAATGAAAATATTGCATATCCTTTCGATCAAGCAGTAATGAAGGGCAATTAAACCGTTTGAAGCCAAATAACAGCCACCAATCGAACACTGATTCCAGACATGCTTACAACCGTGGCACAGCGCCTTTAACTGTTAAACAGTTCGTTTTAGACAAATAAACCGAATGTAAATGCTCCTTGTGTATATTAGCAAAATAACATACACTTGTTACTGTACATAGAAAGCGTGTTCCTTTGTTTGGTTTGCTACCTTATTTTACCTGACAGCTGAAAAACATGTATCTCGTATACAGCTGGTTAAAAAAGGTTCTCACAGAAAGTGTAAATACAGTGTAGGACTAAGGACGAACAACATAGCACAGTCCTAGTTTCAAATGAATCGTGATGATAGCTGAAAGGTAAATTCGAATCAAATTAGAATCACAGTGACCGTTATGTATCCGTTCCGCGTGAAATTTAACGTATAGAATCCCATAGCACGACGCAAACTCGCGTGCTGATTCGCTAACGAAGGGTTGAATATTTTGTGCAATTTAATGGTTTGTATAGTAATATTTCGAAGCTAAGTTATTGTTTTAGACGTGGTTTCTAGATCCAAGTGTCATAAATAATGTTGAGGGCGTAGCCCAAGACATTGTTTATGGCACGACGACTAGAAACCACGTCTAAAACAATCATACTGCTTTAAATAATGGTCCAGATAAGAACTGTAGTAGAATCCATTGTTCTGCGGCAATGAGCCTCCCCCACATACTATTTTACTTGAATATGCCTTAAGTGCTTTAGGAGGTGTCCACAGTCCAAACCACATCTCGAAAATACAGCTATTTTATGCTATTGGCTCTTTTTTCTGTGGAAACGCAGAGAAGCCTCCATCCAGCCAATCGGATATAGAGAAAACAAATGATTTTTCACGATTTTGTTCGAAATTAAACCATAGTTAGTTTGATCAAAAATAAATTAAAATCACAAAAAAATATCGAATAAAAATGCATCATTTCGATGGGTTTCTATTGAATTTATAAATATCAACCAATGAAATTACGAGAAAGAATAATAGAAAATTAACACCTTTTAACATTCCTTGCCGTGGAGCACTGCAGTTCTTATCTGGACCATTACTTAAAATGGCTTCTCACGCATCATTACATATTACATATTCATGACACAGAGCACAAAGATATAAAATAACACAACTAATTAAGGTTACCGGATACCTTCAAAACGAAAAAGATGGGGAAAAAAAATTTTCACACAGAAATGTAGTTTTAGTAGTAGTTTATCATATACCAAAAATTCCGTTCAAAAAACATTATATTGACGGAGAAATATCAAAAGTAAAATATTCCGTTTGGTTGACAGCATATCAATAAACACATGACAAGTGCTCACTCGCCCGTAACGACGGTGTGGGAAAAGCTAGCGCATATTAAATGATGTTTACGTTTATTGAGAAACGATTTTCCACACACGATTCCATAATTCCATCGGTTGTTGGCCTTGTTTTCCAAAAAGCAAGCAGGTGCCCTTCGCTTGGAAAACAAAGAAAAAAGAAAAGCAAAACAAGGCGAAACAATGCATACGACTACGAGCCAAATAGAAGTCCTCACAAAACCCGACAAGGGTTCGTATTTTCACTTTTAGACAGAGTGCCAAGTGGTCCACATCTGAACATAATAAAAGAAGAATTGATAGGAGCCAGCCGAGACAATATTTGTTTCCAAGAAACCCGGGCCAAGAAAGCTTAGATGGAAACGTAAAGTCTGACGGTGACTCTGAATCGCTTGAAACGATTGCCGATTGCTGTTTCAGACGCCTGCAAATCGCTGTCTCCTCTACTAACTATGCTGGCATTCAAGGCGTCTCTAGGTGTTCCCCTTGGCTTTGTCCCTTGAGGTCTTTTTGTCTTTCCCATTTTTCAAGCCACACAAGAGAACTAGTATAGAAGAACCAGCTATATTAACATTTTCTCGATGCGGCGCGTAGCTTTGATCGGAAATCAACATTGGCGGGAAATATTGACAGATAGTTGAACTGTGATGAGAAATGATTGGCCAAGAGCTCGCTAATTGTTGGAGAGGAGGGGCTACAGATTCACGCACGACAGACGGCTATTTTCAACGCTTTTCCATTTCAACCAAAATAGAGTTTTAAAAAAGCTCCCACTCAAGAGGAATTTATTCAATTTGTGTAAAATTTTCACAAAATGTCAATTGATATCGCACCTGCAAAAGAATGTCGGGGAATTTGGAAATTCTAAAAAGAGAGCTCTTGGCGGCGTTTCTCGCATATCTACTCGGACTATGTTTTCGCCTTTTCACGAAGAGCATGATAACTTTTGAACTAAATCGAATTTTGAAATTCCCCGACACGGTTTTGTAATACGATTCCTCTGAAATGCGACAAAGCAAACAGATTTTAAAACTTTAAAATATTTTCGAAGTCGGAGCTTCTGAAAGTCACCTCACTAGATCGGAGAAACGGGATCGCGAAAAATTCGAGATTTTAAAAGAACTAAAACCTTTTTATGTCTTCTTGTAGCCAATTTTATAAGCTTTAAAATGATACCTGGATGATTTATCTACGATGTTTCATCGAGGCGCTACGTCATTTAGACTGGAAACACACCCTGAAGATATCCGGTAACTTAAACAACGTAAAATCGAAAGCGACAATTCCACCGGATTTGAAAATTCATATTAAAATTTGAGTTCGCTGACGAATAATCAAATCACAGTTCAGTGACATTGGGAAGGCTTCGAAACGGCTGGATGAAGAGAAGTGAAAACTAGCGCAAACGACTTAGAGAGCCCTAAACGACTGTCAAATGAAATGTGCCAAGGATTACAGAGTATTAGGATCGCTTGGGCGTGTGTAAATTAGGACGGGAATTGGACGAGAAACGTTTGGAAATTCGTTTAATGGATTATACTTCATGTTTCTGTTTCTTCATGTTTTTTCATATAGTTATTGACGGACTGTTTTTTTAGAACTGTAATCTAGAACTAATTTGCTAATATGTTTCCCGTATTTGGGACCGTTTTCAAACTACAGCAAATATGCAAATTAGCTTTTGTTTTAACGAATTTGCATATTTGCCGTAGTTTGAAATCGTTTACAGATACAGCTAATATGCAATCTGGTGTTCATGTATTAACACGTGACTTGAGACTCCACATTGGCCAATGTCATGAATATGTAATTATGTATGAGAAAGCTGTATTCAACGATGTACAGGAAACCCACACGTAAACTATTTTGTTTATTTTTGTTATCGCGAACAGAGACAAAATCTTGTTAAAATTCCAAACAGGATATTCACAAATTTAACAGTAGTCAAAGAACGTGAACACCTTCTCTTTCTTTTTAAAATGAGCTCAATGCATGTCTTAAGATTCTTTATAGTCTGTTCGACAAATTCAAACGACAGCTCAACAATAAACATCAAATCAATCCGTGCTGCGTTAGACCGGTACAACGCATCTAAAATGTCCGCCAAACCAGAAAGGGTTTTCAATTGACGGTACCTCTGCAGCTGAGGCAAATGTAAGACTTCTTGAAAGACCTGGGAAGTTCTGGGAAAATTCGTTCACACAAGCTGTCAGTCTCCAAAACGAGCAAACCACGAAATTTTCTCCATTTCCAGTCACAACTGTAAGTAACGTGCAGGTTTACAAAAACTCCTTTTTTGACTTCTCGAGGATTTGTTCTCGGATAGTCTTTAACGAATTCAACTAATTTTAAGTACATTTCAACTACAACTACTACAACAATTGTTTATTTTGTATCTACATATTACAATTATAGGTATAATGGAAAAAAGAAAAAATGTGGGATACTGGCAATCTGAAAGTAGTTGAGATTAAGTGAGTCAGATTGCCACTAGATATTGAATTACAATTGGAAGGTCGGACGGATTACAAGATGTATTGATTTATGTACTAAATATACAAATATAGACACACAAACACGACAGATAAATATTAAACCGTAAATAAATAAACATATATAGTAGTATAGTAACTAGCGGTTCTGGCACACATTCCTGAAATTCCTCAAATTCGTAAGACCAATTAGTAAAATTGTTGCATTTTCGTTGTTTTTTTCATCTAATGGACTATCCTCACTTCGTTCGGGGTCCATTAGATGAAAAAAAAAAACGAAAATGCAACAATTTTACAAATTGGTCTTACGAATTTGAGGAATTTCAGGAATGTGTGCCAAAACACGCTAGTTAGTATTCTACTTTCGTTCATTTATTGTATTTATACGATATATTAAATAATCGGTTTCTACCGCTTTTTACCGGATTAAAGCAGTGTTGTTGTACTATTTATCGTATTTTTACGTTATATTAAATAATCGGTTTCTACCGCTTTTTTCCGGATTAAAGCAGTTTTGTGTCCGCAAAAATTGATAAAATGAATGATACCGAAAAAAAGAGATAAAAAAGGTAAAGATCATGGATTTCTAAAATCGCAGTGCATCTATGTACCTCTAGACATTTGCTAGATATTTGCTAGATGTTTGCTAGACATTTGCTAGACATTTGCTAGATATTTGCTAGATGTTTGCTAGACATTTGCTAGACATTCGCTAGATGTTTGCTAGATGTTTGCTAGACATTTTGCTAGACATTTGTTAGCAGTACCGAGATGCAACCTTGTTGTGGCCTTGTTGGAAACTTGTTGTTGTGTCAGATATACATAGATGCGATCTTATTGATGTCTTGTGATGAATCTAGTAAGTACATAGATGCCCTGCGATTTTGGAAATCCATGATCTTTACCTTTTTTATCTCTTTTTTTTTCGGTATCATTCATTTTATCAATTTTTGCGGACACAAAACTGCTCATTTATCGTATTTATGCATTACATTAAAGGATTGTAGTTATAGGTATTATATCAGGGCTAAGCATATATTAACATTTGTTCGAACACTTGGTTTATAGTGAATTTATTGTATTCTAACACCCTATTAGAGGAGTGTTGCTATTAGGTATTATAACATATATTGTCGTAATCATTATTTACTACTATAGTCCATTCATCATACTTCTATACCATATTAGATCAAGGTATTACATTTCACCGCCCTATTAGAGGAGTGTGGCTACAAGTTTATTACATCATAGTCCATTCATCATACTTCTATACCATATTAGATCAAGGTATTACATTTCACCGTATTCCTGATGATAATCCTATGGGAGCGGATCCAGCCGTTTTCCTTGCCGGTGTACGTAAACAAACTACCGAAAAGTTTTAGGAAGAACTACGAAACCACAATACCTTTAAGGCCCAATTAGCTTTAAACATAACTTTCGTACTTGATAAACCTGATGGTTACGTATACGAGACAGCTACATTTTATAGCAAACAATCTGTTTTGATCAATGATGCCGGTATCCGTGAGGTAATAGTAGAAGCACATGCTCAGATATACAACCAAATTGAGAAGTGGATCAGTCGCGGATCAAATTGGGTCATAGATAGAGTCAATATTCTATGGTTAAACATCGCTCAATATCAACCACTACGTGGAGGTTCATATTTACCACTACCTGAAGAAATAGCGAATAAGAAAGCTGTGATCAATGTAAACAACAAAGACGATCACTGTGCACTTTGGTCGATATGTGCAGCAATGTTTCCAGTTAAAACAAATCCTCAAAGGACATCAAAGTATCGAATAGATATGGTGAAATCCAATGGGGTTGACTCACAAACACCAATCTCACAAATACCACTTCTAGAGAAGCAAAACAACATTTCTATTAATGTATATGGATGGGATCCAAAGGAAAAGTGCTTAATCATATATCATATCTCAAAGAAGACTTTTTCGAAGTACGTCCATCTACTACTTATAGAAGACCCAAAGAGTGGTAAACAACACTATTGCTGTATAAAGGACTTCAACAAACTCCTATTTGATCAGACAAAGTACGAACATAGGAAACACTTCTGCGAACGATGTCTACATGGATATTCCAATGAAGCTCTTCTTACAAAGCACATTACAGAGTGTCACGGTACCGATGACAGAGCCATACGCATTGAAATGCCTACCAATAAGAACAACGAAGTTTCATTTCAGAATATACACAAACAGCTTAAAGTACCCTACATTATCTATGCAGATCTCGAGGCATTGACCACTAAGATCGAAGGACCTGCTCAAGATCCAAAGAAGAGCAACACACTTAAAACAGAAGAACACATTCCTTGTGGATTTTGCTATATAGTCGTACGTTCTGATGGTCATAGTGAACCACCAGTACTATATAGAGGCAGGGATACTATCGAACGTTTTCTACGATGTATACAAGAGGAAGAGGCGAAGATCAAAGCCCAAAAGGCTAAACCACTATGCATGTCATGGAAAGACTATAAGGTTTATAATAGCACAACAATTTGCCACATCTGTCAGAAGCCATTGGTTGGTGATAAAGTACGTGATCATTGCCACATCACAGGCGAGTTTAGAGGTGCCGCACACAATACCTGTAATCTAAAATTACGTGTTTTTCCTACCATCCCAGTCGTATTCCATAATCTTCGTGGGTATGATGCTCACCTAATAATGCAATCCATATCCATAACATTAGGTAAGATATCTTGTATTCCAAACAATATGGAGAAATATATTTCATTCTCACTTGGTAACCTAAGATTCATTGATAGCTTTCAATTTCTACCATCATCTCTTAGTACATTGGTATCAAGTTCAGAATCAGACACATTCCAACAAATTGTAAAATATACATCTAATCAAGATAAAGCCAATCTATTAACTCGTAAAGGAGTATATCCATATGAGTACATGGATTCGTGGGATAGATTTGCAGAGACTTCTCTACCACCGAAAGATGCGTTCTATAGTAAGCTAACTCTAGAGGACATATCCGATGAAGATTACGAACATGCAATAAGAGTTTGGAATGTATTTGATTGTAAGACATTAGGTGATTATCATGATCTTTATCTACAAACTGATGTACTTCTTCTAGCAGATGTGTTCGAGGACTTTCGTACAACATGTATGCAAAACTATGGATTAGATCCTGCACATTATTATACGAGTCCAGGACTTTCATGGGACGCTTTATTAAAGATAACTGGAGTGAAACTCGAACTATTAACTGACTATGACATGTATCTATTCATCGAGAGAGGTCTACGTGGTGGTATATCCATGGTATCACAACGTTATGCCAAAGCGAATAATAAAAACGTACAGGATTTCGATCCAGAAAAACCAAATAGCCACATATTATATCTAGACGCGAATAACTTATATGGTTGGGCAATGAGTCAATATCTACCAACAGGAGGATTTGAGTGGTATACACCAATAGAAGAACGAATAACCAATCACGCAATGGATTCAGATAAGGGTTATATCCTTGAAGTCGATCTCGAATATCCTCGAGAACTTCACGATACGCACAACGACTATCCACTAGCTCCCGAGAGAATTCAGGTGAATAAAGATTTGTTCTCAGAGTATCAGACCAATCTATTTGAGGAACTATATAAAGGTAATGGATCTTTGAAAGTAGAAAAACTTGTACCTAATCTATATAACAAAGAACGATATGTGCTCCACTACCGTAACCTACAATTGTATCTATCTCTTGGTATGCGTTTGAAAAAGATCCATAAGGCACTACGATTCGACCAATCACCATGGATGGAACCATATATACAAATGAATACAGAGTTACGAAAACAAGCGAAGAGCACCTTCAAGCAGGATCTATACAAATTGATGAACAATAGCGTATTTGGAAAAACAATGGAGAACCTACGTAAGCGTATAGATATTCAATTAGTGCGTGCATCAGAAGGAAACAAACTACAACGTTTATTGAATAAACCTAGTTATGCTCGATCCGCAATTTTCGATGATGATCTTGCCGCGGTACATAACTACAAAAGTAAGCTATTGCTAAACCGCCCCATATATGTTGGAATGTCAATTCTAGATCTATCAAAGCATCTGATGTATGACTTCTACTACAACGAGATCAAGAAGCAATATGGGCAACGCTGTAATCTACTTTATACCGATACCGACAGTCTATTACTACACTTTAAAACTGAAGATATCTATGCAGACATGGCAACTCATAAACATCTATATGATACTAGTAACTACAGCAAAGACCATCCGCTGTATAGTATCAACAACAAGAAAGTACTTGGTAAAATGAAAGACGAATGTGGAGGTATTCCAATAGTCGAATATGTTGGACTACGATCGAAGCTCTATTCTATATTGAAAGTAGATGGCGGCGAGATTCGTAGAGCTAAAGGTACCAAGAAGTCAGTAGTGAAACATCGTATTCGTCATGATCAATATAAAGAGTGCTTGATGGATAAGAAAGTATTCAAACATGGAATGAATATGCTTCGAAGTGAAGGTCATAAGATGTATGGTATGCATATGAACAAAGTATCTCTATCACCATTCGATAGTAAGAGATGTATTTTAGCAAACGGAATAGATACGATAGCCTACGGTCATGGAGACTTTTTTCCAGATGATGAAGAAGTAGCCGATTTTATTAGCAATATAATATCAAACACAATCGATACGCTATCCTACAGCCGTAAAAACGTCATTACAGAGGATGAAGATATAGACGACTTTATTTGTGAGTTGCTTCTATCTTAGAATACCTTTTGGTGGTAGTTCTGTATCTGGTGGTATCACTTGTATCTCTTCACGAACAAACCCTCGCTTTGGTGCATCTTTTCCTAAATAGTATAGAACTGGTTGATTTGATGATACCACACTTCGAGAAATATAATATGTCTGTAAACTCCATACAGGATCAGTTGCTCGTTTTACTCCACCTTCCAATTCTCCCGGTGAGTATAGATATCGAACTAAAACATCGAATGGTAGTCGCTTTTCTTTCAATCCAATAATTCGAGAATATGTAGGAGTCTTTATGTTTACTTGTTGTGCCTCTATAGAATTTGAAGGTTCCTTACCTGTTAGTCGAGTAACTTCATTGTTCATAGCCTTGATAACATCAGGAAGCCTCAATACCCATTCTCTACTACGCGCATCCGATCCTTCAGATGTAAGTACCATCTCTTTTGCATATTGATATCCAAATAATCTTTCAGCTATCGTTCTATTTGCTCGTTCGACAAAACTTTGTGCCCTATGATGACCGGCTTCACCTCGTTGAACTTTTGTACCACGTAGTTCTAATGTTTCAGACATACGTCCCATGAATTCTCTACCAGGATCGACTTGCAATGTTTTTGGCCATTCTAGTGGACTACGTTTGTAGATCCGATCAAATGCTGCAGACACTTCACCACTATCTTTCGATGCTAAAGGTTCAGCCTCTTTATATCTAGAAGCTACATCGATTACCACCAAAGCATACTTATATAGTTTCCTTCCACGTCCAGGTCGATCGTGAGGTAGAAAGATCAAATCAGCTTGATGAACTTCATTAGGTTTCGATACAGTCCAATGTGGTCGTGGAATATAGTGTGGTGGTGATAGATATATTTGCCACATGGCTTGTTTCTCTAACCAACCCTTAGCTACATCTTCCGATACCTTTGCAGCCGCCGATAACTTACTAATTGCAGCATAACCTTTCCAATAGCCCAGAGGACCATAGAAGATATTCGCAAGTTTAGCATCCATTATATATCTATGTATTCTAACCTTCAACAAGAAGAAAAAAAAAGGAATAAGAACTTATCTAACCAACTTGTTCTTATTCTTTTTTTCTTTTTTAGTATCTCGTCGATCGTAAAAATTCTCGTTTTTTTAAAAGGCATATCGACTAATAGCGTATCCAACGACTAGCATTCCACCACCAACATAGATCAACTCACCAGTTTTCTGTGCGTTAGATGGTTGATAGTAGTCAGAGAAACGAGGTTCTTTCATTGCTTCGAGTCGTTTCAGTGCCTGACGTAACTTATCGGATTGCACGAAAGCTCGGTTGCTATTGAATTGATTATTATGAGCATCTAGTTCAGCAACTTCCTGTTCGTGCGTCCAATCGGACAATTTTTGACGTTCTTCGATATATGCCTCCCTATCAGCATCGAATTTTTCCATTTCCCTATCATGTCTATCTCGTTCTATATTAGCAGTTTCATCTTTCCCACCAAACATCTTAGCAAGCACTCCACCACCAGTAAATGCCGTTGCATTCAAAACTGCTCCGAAAATAGACATTCCAATTATAGCTGCTAACGTCGCCATTATGGTTTGGTCTTTTGTTTCTCGAGATATTGTTTTGCATATATGCTACCAGCTATTACAGCAGTCCACTTCACGTAATTTATGATAGAAATAGAAGGATCACTAAGCATAGATTCCTTGGTAGCCTTTTTTACGATCCAACCAATACCAGTAGCTATTCCAGTTATCATAGCAGCATCGGTTGCTGTTTTCATCAATTCCTTATCCATCCTAATATATATCGTATATCTCTAGTCTTTAATTGTTACTCCATATCTGGTACTGTAGTCTTTACAGGACTCGCGGGTCGTCGTATCGTACTAACGTTCTTATGAGTGTCGTCTCTGTATCTTTTGTATTGATAGTATGCGCCAAACAATGCAGCACCCGTACCAATAACTGCGATAGTAGTATTAGTAGATATGTTTTTAGCCCAACTTTCATCTACATCGGTTTCTTTAGATAATTCACTTTCACGCGAAATCTCTCTCTTTTGAGCCTCTCTAGCAAGTTTATTACTTAGTGCTAATGCTTTCCCAGCAGCAACCCTCTTTGGATCTTTTACTTTAGTTGGTGCAGTCGTTGGTGGATTCGCAGTTATCTGATCCGTCTGTTCCTCCATCTTGATTTGATATAGTAGTTACTTGCGAAGGTTCAATAGGTGTACCAGGAATGACTATGTGATCAGCTACATTGAACAAGACACTAGCTAGAGCTACAAATCGACCGTGTTTAAGTGCTAATCGACCAGCCGCCATAGATATCTGATGGCGGGCTAATTGGTTTTCTTGTAGATCCTTAAACAGTGCTTGTTGGTTGTCTAGTGTAGCTACGTATGAGACTGCGCGAGTAACTTGACGTAGTACACCATCTACTAAGTGTACTGTTATTTGACTTGCTACTACGGCCTGGTATCTACTATGTAAACGTTTTACGTCTTTCTCAGATAGTTTAGTTATATCTGTTAGGGAGAATTTCTGTCCTAGACATTCTTTCGTTTTACCCAATACAGCTAAGGTCTTAAGTACTTCCCGATATTCTTCGATATCCTCCAATTCGGTTTGAAATTCCAATTTGGTTGTAGGACAAGTAATAGCGCATCCGTCTTCCAGTTCTTTGGTATATTCATCCATGATAATATGTTATAGGTGCGGGTAGCTCTAACACTACTGCAAAAGGATGTCGCAAACAGAAACATATGCGAGCAAACTTATGAGATCGAAGTATCGTTCGTAACTCATTACATTCTCGTGAGCCTCCGTAATCTTCAAATATCCTCTTTCCATCTATAACCGATGCAGTATGAAATGCTACTACGATAGCTACGTTCTCACGAAATGGTTTACATATACTCGTTAATTGTTGGGATAGTACCCAAATAGATAGTCCTATATGTCGAGCAGAGAATGCTAAATCTACTAGTTTGTCAGTTCTTCGTTTTACATCTTTTGATGCGGCACAATCATCTAGAATCAATAATGTATTGGTACCTGACCAAAAGGTTGCACAAATATTTAATGTGGTATCGATAGCATCCTGAGATGGAGATATAACATAGAAGTGTGGATCTCTATTAGCAAATCCATGATATGTTTTGTTGTGGGCATACGTAGGACAAATTAATACTATATAATCGAACTTACCACGAAATGGTCCACGAAGTTGTTCTATTAGAAATGCAGTCTTTCCACAATTCGTTGGACCTACTATGAGTGAGTTGAATGGGATGTGTTCTACCAAGGAATCCATCAGTATGTTATACTATGTAAAGATCTGTTCAATATCTTAAGCTGAGCATCCGCAAGGACATAGATATGCATGTTTACGTTTCCACTTCCTTTTAAAGTTCTATGTATACGAATATCGATATCTTTTCCACCACCAGTTTGTGCCATTCCATCGCCATGAGCAGAGGAATCTTTTGCTGTACGACAATCGACTAGGATGGCAAATCTGTTATTGTAAAATTTGGTAGGAGTCATAGAGGTCTCGGAAGTACCAAACCATCCTTTTGCGGACTCCCAAAAATCTGGTGTTAACATACCTCCTGGAAAGAATCTATTTGGAACTCCATTTACGTCTATCTCTATCTTTGAAATATCAGGATTTACGAATGCTTCACTATCTCGTGAACCGGCGGTGGGAGGATCTACGAATAGAAAGAGTAATCCAGCGAATGATCGTCGTGGAACATTTATATTCTGAGATATCAAAGTATCTGATGCCTTAGCGATAGGTACTAACTTGAAGTGAACTGCGTGATCGTATAGGAATGCAGTACCTTTTTCATATGCGTGAAATGCCTTCCTAGCTAGCGTTTCATTCTTGATTGCTTCGTATTCTAACTGGATGTTGGTAAGCTTGTACGTACCTATCTTTGTCGAATCTGATCCAACGATTATATCGATAGAGCGGGCTAGAGTTAATTCGAATGAAATAGTGTCTTCTAATGCATGTGGATATAGAACTCCATGTTGTGTAAGAATATCAACGTCTAACGGAATTCTATATTTTGAACCATATGCAGCTAACAATGCATTCTCACCAACATCTGAAGTACCTGCATCACCAGCCTTAGATCGTAGCTTATTTGTGTTATCTGATTGGATACCTTGTTGTACTCTCGATTCTCTCTCTTGTGTAGATAGATAGATATCGGAATATGTTTGTAATAGATCCGATCGAGCAATGTCTTCTACTATTTCAGCTCCTATCTTACAAACTCGATGTATAACTAAGCAACGTCCAACATTTGCAACGACTCGATTATTAGCAAGTCCACCAGACAATACGATATCACCCAATAATGCTAAACTACCAGGTACTAATACGATATCTTCTCCCATCGTTGGAACTTCCACATAGAGCGTCTCACCTGGATTAGCAGATGATGGAGTGAAAGCTTTTCTATATAAGGTTCTTTGAGCTTTGAGTGCGAGTGGTACTCTTAGTGCTTCTTTAGGAATTAACTTCGCCGATATCATGTTGAATATACCACGATATATAGTTATGTTCAATATGGAAGATAGGGTCAACGTTGATGTGAGACCTGAGGATAATACCGATAGATACGAAGAAAGACAACGAGATGAAGAAGACCGACGAGAACGAGATGAAGAAGACCGACAACGAGATGAAGAAAATCAACGAAAACGAGAATCAGATGAAAGATATGTGGCTCACTTATTGGGTGATGATCAAGATGAAGCTGGAGCTAGTGAGCAGATACCACTTCGTAACTTCGCCGCAGAAGGCGCTTGACCAAAGTACCAGGAAACATCGTTCACTAGAGGCATAACTGATGGATTCGTCCAAAAATTCGAATTCAAACAAGACTACTTTTCGGAAGAGGCAAAAAGGATTCTGGTTGGTATGGTAAAGGAAGAATATGAAGACATTGGTCGTCTAGAGGGTTTTGAGATATCCTATACAGACAAAGAACTATCAATTCGCAAACTTGCAAGCAAAAAAACCCTTTACGAATCTATTCATTGGTGAAGGTAAAGACAGAGTACTGAATGAGATGATTAGTACCGATCTCAAAAGAATCTTGGGCCCTAATCAAAAAGAGGTAGCCAAGGAGATGATAATAGCTAATAAAAAGCAAGTTGAGAACGCCATGTTGATTAATCTTCAGAATTTGGTACCTGATACAACCACATCGAACACTAGAAACCCATACAATGAGCATTACATTACGGTCTCGCTTATGAGAAGTGCGTGGATGGAAGTCCTTAAACGCTTTCCAAATACAGAAACAAGTGATCTAGAGGTCGGGATTAATTTAAAGGGAGATACATACATCCGACAATTGAATGATAATAGTTCGAAATGGCGTCAATTCATCACCAAAGACAATAATGTAACTAGGAATTTATCCAAAGGTCTAATGGCAGTACTTAATCCCAACAAAATTTCTAGAGATATAGAAAATAACCTAAATGCATTGAGACAAGAGAATAATGTGTTGTCAGTCGACATCGAGCAAAAACAAGTTAGAATACGAGACCCCAATACAATTGCTGCTGATATACCAGAATTAGAATTAATTCTTTCTGAGGATAGTAGAAGTATTGATGAAAACGAGCAAGGAATCGAAGACCTAGAAAATAGTATGCCACTCCGAGATAGGATCAAAGATATTTTCAAAAGATATGGAATGACCGTTCTTGCGGTGACAACTGCTATTGGTGCTATCGTTGGCGTATTAGTTTCCCAGTTATCGAAATCCGTACCGAAACCAGTAAAAGATGGTATCGACAAAGTGGCAGATACAGTAAAGAAGGGATTAAAAACGACGGGTGATTTGTTAAAGGAAATGGGAAAGAAACTTGGACAGATACTACCTGGAATGATTGGATCAATCATATTTACTATGGCCGGTAAAGCTCTAGGAGTATTAGCAGAGAACGTTTGGTTATTCATCGTAGCTATAGTGGTGATTACAATAGAGCAATACAAACGACGTTAACGAAACAACGCCCATGCAATTCCAGCTCCTGCAATAGATACTATCGCTAGATTGATCTCATGTTGTGGAGTAGGATTCGGTAAGATACTATGTGAAACTCGTTGTGGAACTTGTTGTGGAACTTGGTGTGGTAATTGTTTCTTTCGTTTCTTCCCTTTCATATCTGGTGGGGATTTGGTTTCGAGAACATCTGCATTAATATCGTTTACGCCTAACACCATACCTTCTGTGGCGCGCGGGATTGGATTTTTATAACCATCCTTCTTGCCGAGGTAGTACTCAAGATTGCTTGGTAGTAATCGTACCCCTATAGCTATTGCTAGGTTTAATCTCTTATGTGTGTGTAGTATAGCTGTAAGATAGTTTTTATAGCTTACAACGCATTCTAAACTATTTTGTCATTTTCTAAACTATATTTTCTCTGCAAAATCTACTAAAAAATGAACTTACTTGAGGGGACTTTCAACTGTTCTGCAATATACATTGTTTTGAGTCCTTAAAAAGATAAAGCAATGCTATACAACGCGAAGGGAAAAAATACAACCGTTTAGACCCAACTTGTCTGCTCTGAAATTCAGAGTAGCCAAACTTGCCTGCTCTGAATTTCAGAATAGCCAACTTGCCTGCTCTGAAATTCAGAGTATCCCAACTTGCCAGTGTGCTCTGAAATTCAGAGTAGCCAACTTGCCTGCTCTGAAATTCAGAGTAGCCAACTTGCCTGCTCTGAAATTCAGAGTAGCCAACTTGCCTGCTCTGAAATTCAGAGCATTCAACTTGCCTGCTCTGAAATTCAGAGTAGCTAACTTGCCTGCTCTGAATTTCAGAGTAGCCAACTTGCCTGCTCTGAAATTCAGAGTACCCAACTTGTCTGCTCTGAAATTCAGAGTAGCCAACTTGCCTGCTCTGAAATTCAGAGTACCCAACTTGCCTGCTCTGAAATTCAGAGTAGCCAACTTGCAATTGCCTGCTCTGAATTTCAGAGTATCCAACTTGCCTGCTCTGAAATTCAGAGTACCCAACTTGCCTGCTCTGAAATTCAGAGTAGCCAACTTGTCCAATTCCAACCTATTCCAAATTATTTCCCGGTCTTTCCAAAGTAACAATTATCAATAGAAACTTTTTTGGCATCTTTTAAGCCGCAATACGAACCAAATGGCTTGTTTTAAAGATACTTGCAACAAGGTTTCATTTGTCTCGCTAGAAAAATGACGTTTAATTGGACTGGTTAATCGTTTTATGTACCTTTGTGCAGTTTCACGAAAACAACACTTTCTTAGATTCGTGAAATTCTACATATACAAATTCAGCTCCTTCTACATTTAAAAATTCCTGTTACCTCAGTATGGTAAGGGTACGCAGTGTAACAAAATGATCGTTTCAGCTATGCCGTGAACTTTAATTCTCAATCGTTTTGAGATTCGGTTGACTCAATCTGTTACAAATTGACATTTCAAGCTATATCGTTGATGTTTGATATTCTCAAGCTGATCGATTAACCTACAAAAATTGACCCTGTTCTGCGTATCTTGACGGTCATTATTTATATGGACTGACGCTTCCAAAACCTTGTATGTACAGCTTGCTTTTGCATTCTCCTCCTCCTCCTCCTCTGTTTTACAGGAACAGCTCAAGCTTTCTGAAACTGAGAGAATGTTCACTTTTATGAACTTTGTAAATATAAGAGTAAAAAATCAAGTTTCAAGTTAGTTTCACGGTTATGCGTATAATACCATAGGACAAATTAGGAACTTCCTAATTTTATCTTGAACTTTCACGCGTAATTTAATTTCACACTTAAAAACAATTTTTTCTGCATCATAATTTGACCTCCATCATATTAATGTGTGACTCGTGAAATTAGCCTAAGTTCGATTGACCGTATTCCGGAATAGGAATAGATAGCATAGTCTCTGGAAAACACTGGTTCGGGCATATTTTACACAACAAAATATTATGGTTGCTGACAATGATATCCAGGATACATTTAGTATTCCAGTGGCTAAAAAAATCCCTGTACAAGTGATTTGTAGTGATCATTCTGTGTATTCTTATTCCCGAATACGGTCAATCGAAAGCGGCTCAGGACACGCGTGGATTTGTTCTCTGCTAGCGCCCGTGGTGGCAGTTAGTTTCACGGCTTAATTGGAGTATTTGTCGTTTCTCAGATTAAACGAATGCTTTCTTTAACCAATCACTGCGGATTTTTGCAGGAATAAAGTCAGTAAATTGTGGCTTATGAGCGATATCGACATTTTTAACTTCTTCAGTTGATATCGGAGACCAGACGAAACAGTTCTACAGCAACTCCATTTGGAGACTGCTGGGTCCTCGTTCGGAGCCCCTCGTTCATCTCCCGATTGACTGTTATTTTGAAAGCCATAACACAACGTGCGTACTTTTAGAATTGGTGCTTGAAGCATGTCGTGACTCGGTTTGTTTCTCAGATAAAACAGGTCCAGATACGAATAAAAAGCAACTCACAAGCCGCTGTGGAAGTAGTATAATCTTTATCTATCTCAATTATATACGCATTCTTATAATTACAAGTAATTTGCAATCTGACTTATATGTTATGTTTTACACTGCTACCAATACTTACCTCTCGAATGAGCGTGGAATACTGAAGATTCCTACGATGAACAAGGCTTGTGTGGATATCAAGCAGTAGGACTCGAAACGACGCCGTTGCAACCGACACTTCTAAATTATTATTCAGTTTTGCGCCAATATTCGAATTTCGTGCCTTTTAGTTTGTGATTGGTTAAAATTGACACTTCGCGCGTAGTCGGAGATATTACATGTACGTGTTAGGCGACAGAAAGTCTGGTGCCATCAACTCAGGAAAACTTTTAATTCAAATGTTATTCAAGGAGCACTCATGCAATTTAAATCGGATGATAGTTTAATACAAGATGGTCAGAGAACCAGAACCGGAAAAGACGTTTTACGGCGAATAATATTTCTGTTGTCTGCATGGGCGCGACTGATCACATCTGATACGAAATGAAATTCCGAGGTGCGCGATAATACAAAGTACAATGGCAAATTTGCTACCGGCGAAGTGTCAACTTTAATAAATCAGAGCATGTGTTGTTTTAAATTAAAAGGCACGTACAAGCCGAGTAATTACTTACTTGCCGTTTCAACACATTTGCATGTGAAAACATATTACAATTGGATTGAATATCCCGCTAAGCGCGAACTGTCAAATTTAACCAATCGGATCACAAACTAGAAGGCACACGAAATTTGACACAAAACTGAATAATAATTTTAGAAGTGTCGTTTGCAACGGCGACGTTTGGAGTCCTGCTGATTTGTTTTAGCGCCATCCACACAAGCCTTGTTCGTCGTAGGAATATTCAGAATTACATGCTCGTTGAAGGTATGACAGTGATATACACATCATTTGTATATTTCAAATTACTTATAAGAATGCATGTATAATTTAGATCAAGATTACTTCCACTGTACTGTGGTACGTGAGCCATCGGCCGTTACAGGAGGTTAGCTATAGAGGATCTATTCCATCTCGGGACAGCCAGTATCTCAAAAACTAAACCAAAGCAAAACCCAAAGTCTCGATATATTTCGAGTACCCGATTCTAAGTACGTATAGGGACGTATCTCAAAATAGCAGTTACTTCAATCGGGATGTGAACATAAGAAATTCAAATGTAATTCTATGACTATGAATCTCGTGCAATGTCAAAATTATTAACCACGGCTAGAGTATAGAATACCCCGCCAGGCTAGGTTGTAGAAGACACTGCTACCGCGATCCGCAGTCAGCTATAATAATATAGCATCGAGAGAATTTGTAGAAAACACTGAAATATCTCGCGATTCCAGCTAGGTTGAAGAAGACTGGTACCGCAGTCAAGGGCATAGAAAAAAAACATGTGGAATTTTGTCGGCGTTCAAAAATGTTTGAATTTAGAGTGATTCTCAATAGAAATTTTGCCTTAGCAAAATTATTATTCACTTCGGGACGTTTATTTTCGTGTGTTATCTCTGGGACACATTTAACTCGGTAGTGAAATAGAGTAACAGTAAATGTGTTCTCATTTATATTTATGTTCATAAACATAAACCGAAAATGCGGTTTATTGTCCAGCTGTGTGGGTAATTATTTTATCAAGCATTTAGCAAACACATTTAAAGTTTACAGTTAAATTCATTCGGGTAGGGAGGTGTTTCACGTCAATGCTGTCGTTGGTTTCCTGTCGTTACTGAGGTGTATACTGCAGTTTCTGTCGTCTTTCTGGCTCGATTAAATGCCTGTTATTAATGTATAAGTGTATAAACGTGTATATTCTCTTTTCAGAAAGTATGAATTGTTGCTGTATCATGTAAAGCAGAGAAGTAGGAGAATACGAGAGCAAGCTGACATGCAAATTTAAGCTTTCGAAGAGTTCACGCTGCAGTCCATGTAAAATAATCAGCGTCTTATATTACACAGAAAAAAAAGGGTCATTTTTAGCTTAAGAATCTCAAAAATGTTGAGCGGATTTCAAGTAAACGGACAGCTAGAATGATCACTTTCTAGGTATAGTCACCTGAATGTAAAAAAGCTTCGAGATCAGCCTAGATAAAACCTGTTTAGGAAAACATTGGATACTCTGAATTTCAGAGCAGTCAAGTTGGGTACTCTGAATTTCAGAGCAGGCAAGTTGGATACTCTGAATTTCAGAGCAGACAAGTTGGGTACTCTCAATTTCAGAGCAGTCAAGTTGGATACTCTGAATTTCAGAGCAGACAAGTTGGGTACTCTGAATTTCAGAGTACCCAACTTGTCTGCTGTGAAATTCAGAGTATCCAACTTGCCTGCTCTGAAATTCAGAGTCCCAACTTGCCTGCTCTGAAATTCAGAGGAGGCAAGTTGGCTACTCTGAATTTCAGAGCAGTCAAGTTGGGTACTCTGAATTTCAGAGCAGGCAAGTTGGCTACTCTGAATTTCAGAGCAGGCAAGTTGGCTACTCTGAATTTCAGAGCAGGCAAGTTTGGCTACTCTGAATTTCAGAGCAGGCAAGTTGGCTACTCTGAATTTCAGAGCAGGCAAGTTGGCTACTCTGAATTTCAGAGCAGCCAAGTTGGGTACTCTGAATTTCAGAGCAGCCAAGTTGGATACTCTGAATTTCAGAGCAGGCAAGTTGGATTCTCTGAACTTCAAAGCAGACAAGTACGTCTATAATCGTTTAATGATTTGTTTTCAGCTAATTGTGTAAACTTTGATTTGAAATAAAGTGGATCACTCCAGATTTTAAAATCATGCAATTCCTGGTGTCATTGATTCTTATATTCAGGGATTTCCACTTACTCTGCAATGTCCAACGTCTTATTTTCATAGTAAAAACAGACAAACCATGCATTTTGCAATTACATTTGCAATATTTCGTAGACATTATGGACATAACGAGTAAAATAGATTATTTGTCATAGCCTTTAAAAAAGTCTCCTAAAAGACATGATAATTATCGACGTTTAGCAGAAAAAAATAGTTTGGAAAATGACAAAATAGTTTAGAATGCGTTTTACCACTAAACCATTTTCGAGAATAGCGTCTTCGACTAATCTCTTAAATTTTTCTTTGACATTGAAACTATCTATGATGGAATGGTAAAGATCATTTTGAGCAGCTAGAACGCAATATCCAAAAGCTTCAACGGATCGATTCAATCTACCTAATCCAGCATCCGTTAATCCCTTACCGATTGGTGGCGTAAACCAATTGTATTGTTTTCCTTCATGTTCATCGTTCCGAATGAATGCTACAAGATCGCCCTGATCCTCCTTACCTCCTTGGTCTGCAAATAAATTATATTTCTGAGGCCACGTGGTTGCACCTTTGTCATAGCTTCGGACTCCATGAACGTTTACGAATCCTGTTGACCCCGGGTATAAAAGGAATATATCTCCTAGTCCATTATTCCTACCTCCGTGCCATCGGAAATCTGGTGTTCGAGATATACCAAATTCGATGCATAACTTCTCAAGAGCTTTTTTGCTATAGAGGTTATCCATTTGCTTGAAAGCAGAGTCACCAGGTAGAGGAACTCCGTGAGCACCACCAAGTTCATGAAGAATTCTTCGTATTGTGAAATAAACGTGAAAACGTAGTAGTCCTTGAACAATAGGAGGATACGTTTTGAAAATAGGATCAAACAATGACACTCCACATCCAGAAGTCGCACACCACGTTGCGAAATTCAATTGTTGAGGCCAATATTTGAAATCTGGACCATGTAACCAATGGTAGGACTCATTTGCTGTCATATGCTTTATAACGGTCTCCTTAAATATGTTTGGGACACCTGCTTTGAACTTTTTCGTAGGCGTGACGTATATCCATAGATTAATGAGATCGATGTCTTGTGCTTTTTCGTGAAAAGGAACTGCTGCGATGGGATATTTCACACTTTTATTTAGTGTCAACGCAAATGGGTAACCATCAACCATCCCCCACAACGCTTTATCGATGCGTTTTTGAATAGTAGCAGGTAGTTTGGAGATATCATCACCATAAACCACATAACCATGATTCCCATCTCGAAACCAAATACTCGTCGAATATTTGCCAGGGCCGTCTATATCCTTGGATGCATAGAACTGGTGAAAATCTGCATGTGGGTATCTTTTCTTGAACTTCGCTAGTAGATCGGTATTCAATGATGCGATCTTTTCATTTTCTTCTATCCAATCATGTTTCGAAAGACCTTCGTGATTTCGTGCGAATAGTACTCTCTCATAAACTGATTTAGTGCCAAGTGCTATATCAAGTGCTTTACCAGTGCGACCAAGCCATCCCATTAACTTACCACCACCCGTCTTAGTAGTCGGTCCTTCCTCCGTGAACACACGATGAGACATTCCCCGATCGTTGAAATTGACATTATCAGAAGTGGATTCAAACCAACCAAGTACGGCCTCAGGAAATAGATACTTGAACTGCTTCCAAGCATCTGTCATATTGAAGTTATACGTATACATAGTTTATATCTTTAATATATAAGATGGTTATATTAAACGTCACCACCACATCGTCTGACCATACGGTCTACTTCGATAACCCTATTCTTATCAATAATATTTCACTAATCGAGGTCACTCTTAGTCATAATTGGTAGAACCTAGCAGAGAAAGGGAGCTTTAAGTGGGATAACAATAGTGTGGTGTTTCCATACGAAATTAAGGCGGGACATTATAGTATAGAATACTTTATAGACAATTTCGATCCTGCAGTCAAGGCTGGTTTCTTGGAATTCATAGACCACGCATTTAGGAAATATTGGGTTATGAAGGTCAAGAAACCAATCCAGTTCACTAAGAATATCTGCGATTTATTTGGTATCAAAGTAGATAAAGATATGGTAGACTATGTGACCGTTGCTGTGGGAAAATACACCCTGAGGTCAAAATATGTTAAGCATATATATGTCTACTGTGATGTGGTGGATTCCGATTTCTCGCTTCTCGAGGGAAAGCCATCTAAAATCCTATATACTTTTAATCCGACATCCCACAGTTTTTCTGAAACAACTTACTTTCCACCAACCCTCATACCCATTCGAGCCCTAGGAACGATGCGGAACTACATTCACCTCACAGTTTGCAATGAGAAAGGCAATCTCATAGACTTCAACAAGCAGCCTCTACGTTTCGTATTGAAGCTTGAGTAAATCATACGTATATCACATATACGATGGACGGTGATTCAATTCAACCACTTTTTCCATCAGCACCAAAACTCTATCCATCGCTCACTGGAAAGAATTTTCGACTACAAACAATCCGAGATACGCTTTCGGATATCGAAATTCAAGAAAAACACTATGAAGGCGTACGTAAGAAATATGCGCGTTCTCAAGGAATAGTTCATGGTATCGCAGTGGTAACAGGAGGTCTATCTGTGATTTTATCTGGATCTGGATTGGGAGTAGCTTTAACTGGTTTTGGAATAGTGATTGGTTTACCACTTGGTGTTATAGGTGGCTTATGCGGATTAATTTCAGCATCTACGACCATTGGAGCTAAAGAATTAGGAATAAAAGTATCTAAGCATGAGAAAACCACTATGTTAACAAAAGCGAAAATTAATACGATTCGTGATCTAGTATCGAAAGCCTTGCGTGATGAAAATATATCCGACTCTGAATACAGTCTAATCCTCGCTGAAGCAGATAAATACGAGATTATGAGGTCTGAAATTCGTCATAAGACTTTGGGTGGTGAAAAAAACGTGGAACAGATTCGAATGGAACTCAAACAAGAAGTGCAAAAGGAAATGCGAGAAAAACTTGGCAGTCTAGTGGGATAAGAATCGAATGTGGCTCTTATTTTCACTTTACGAAATCAAACCCTATCACTAGTTAGACCGTGTTTTTTATAGATGGGCTCAAAGTAGGAATGGTAAGCAATCAACTCCTTGACAAAACGTATGATCGAACCCTTATGTATACCACACCGTTTAACAACGTCAATAAGAGACATACGAGATCCCGAACGATGTAGTACCTCGTAACTTGCTCCAACGACTTTAGTTCGAAGTATGGAGCTGGTACCTATATTGTTTTCTATTGCCGTATGAACAATCTCATAGACTATTTGTTGGACATTCTTAGGTACTCCTTGTGGGTCGAGTTTAACAAAAGTCGTTCTAATGTGAGGAGCTATTCGATCGGTATTTAAATCTATATCGATCTTATCGTCATCATGTAGAGAACGTATAAAGACATTTCCACAACATACATGTATGCTTTTATTGTTTAGTTGCATAAAACGAGCGACCTCACCTTTAGATCTAACGAACCCACATTGTATACATGCTTGATAAAGTATAGCAGCTAAAATAGTTCGTTTCGCATAGATACGTTTGATACAAACTTTCTGTACTTGAATGAATGCATCGGCTACGATTACTAATACATTTGTGGGAAACGAGAGGGCGTAATTTTGTTTATAAATAGTGTCGTATGCCTGTAGTTCTCGCATAATCGTTCGTAGTTGTAATTCTTTGTTATCGCTTTGCTTTGGGATTGTGCGGTCTAGATCATGTTGATACCGAAAGCTATCCGGCCCTACTATGTGTAACCTAGTAGTAAGATTGGTAGTTGTTTCTTCACATGATTCCGTCTCGGAAATAAGACCACAGGTGGGACATATGAATTCCGTTCTTTGCATTTCCATCGGGCATAGACATTCGGAACATGTTTCACCAGTGATAATATGTAACCGTGGTTTGATATGTAGGCTTGCACAAATTTCTGAACCAAGTAATCTAATAAGGTCATCCATACCAGTTGTATACCATGTGCCTGTCAATTGTCCAATTGTTTGTTTGTTTTAAAAAAAAAAAAAAAAATGAAGAGAGGTCGCATAACAATTTCTCTTCATTTTTTTTTTTCGTATTGTGATTTCTACTTATCCTCCGATTCTACCACATTTAGATCTTTCTCACTAATAGAGAGGTCATCCAATGCATTATCGAGATTGTGAATGTCTACCACATTTTGATCTTTTTCCGATTCCACTACATTTAGATCTTTCTCCGATTCTACTACATTTGGATACGTGATATTCGCCGACTCGTTAGCTCGTTTCTTATCAAGGTTCTTCTTATTGCGAATGGTACGGCGTTGAGGTGCACCACATTTTGCACAAAGTTCGTGAATAGTACGACAGCCTCGACCACACGTCAAACATGGAACGAATATGGCACATCCTCTTCCTATCTGGAAGTTATGTTGAGAGCAATACTCTGACGTCTTTGAACACTTACTTATACATTTCGTGGTCTTTCCTCGCATCAACCAATCGCAAGTTCTTGTCTCAATCATCGTGTTATATACCTATATATACTATATGTCTAATTGGTATCTTAGTTGTGGCGTCTACGTTGAGGTTCTTCAATCATACGCACTTGTCTAATCTGTGTGGTATTAATACGTACTAAGATAACAGCATACGTTAATATCGTGAAGTAGAGAATGTATGTTAGTACCATGGATGGATATACTGTAAACTAATCATTCCTTTAATAGGTGTTAAAATGTAAAAAATACAACGAAAAAAATAGTACAACAAAACTGCTCCAATCCGGGAAAAAGCGGTAGAAACCGATCATTTAATATATCGTAAAAATACTATAAATAGTATAACAAAACTGCTTTAATCCGGAAAAAAGCAGTAGAAACTGGTCTATTAATATAATGTATAAATACAATAAATAAACTATAGTAGAATACTAACTAGCGTGTTTTGGCACACATTCCTGAAATTCCTCAAATTCGTAAGACCAATTTGTAAAATTGTTGCATTTTCGTTTTTTTTTTTCATCTAATGGACCCCGAACGAAGTGAGGATAGTCCATTAGATGGGAAAACAAAATGCAACAATTTTACTAATTGGTCTTACGAATTTGAGGAATTTCAGGAATGTGTGCCAGAACCGCTAGTTACTATACTTATTATATGTATTCATATATGAGTAAATAAAGTTATAAAAATAAATCAGTATCTATTGAGTCCACAAAACACACAAAAAAAATAGAAAGAAATACAAAACAGGCCAAAAAGCACCAGTAGGGATTCATAAAGTCAGACTTAAATGCTTTTTTAAAAAACGGTTTTGAAATCAACTTATATTCTTCTACAGATTTGACGTTCGCTGATTAACGGACAGTTCGCTCAGTTTCTCAGATTTTCTCACCAGATTTGCTCTCCATTTTCTAAACAGAAGTGCAATTGTTTTCCACCCGGAAATGTTTCATTGTAATCAGTGAAAAACTAAGTAATCATGTTTTTCGATAGTTCATATTCTGTGAATGTGTGTTAGCCTGAATGTCAGCCGTCTCAATTCGCTCTCCCTGTCTCCCTGTCTCCCGCTCTCCCTGCGAAAGAGACGCCTGAAATCTAAGCGACATAATGTCGTCCGATGACGTATTTGGCTAGTGCGAAAATGGAAAGTAAGTACTGATTGGTTAAAGATATTTAACAATAAGACAACGTTTCTTATTGGTTGCTGGTACCTCGCTCCCTCAGTCGTGAAAAAATGGCGGACACGACGAGCCCGTTCAGCGAACAGAAATTTGAAGCAGCTTTGTCGTCGGTTATCTTGAAGTTTGGAATAAAAAAATTATACACTGAGCAAAGAAAGGCTCTGTATCATCTTCTGCTTGGAAATGACGTTTTTGTGAACCTTCCAACGGGCTTTGGAAAGTCGCTAATATACCAGCTTTCACCTTTGGTCGTGGAGGAAATGGCTAAGTTGGATGGTCATGACCGCCGTGCTATAGTAATTGTAATATCACCACTTGTGGCGTTGATGAGGGATCAAGTGAAAAGTTTACAATCCAAGGGAATCAAAGCCGCCTCTGTTGGTGGGGGCCAAGAAGAAGGTATTCAAGAGGTACTAAACGGGGAAATAAACATTGTATATTCCTCCCCCGAAGCCATGTTAGCTCAAGACAAATGGCGCGAAATGCTGAGTTCACCGATTTATCAGCAGAATGTCATTGCAGTAGCTGTGGATGAAACTCACTGTATCACGCACTGGTAATGTATATTTTCATGCTCAACTACGAAATATATTTTTTGTCACCTAATCCTAAAATTAAAAAAATCCTAACCAAATTAGATTCGAGTGTCGATATCATTCTTTGAGCGAATCTAAATACGCATGACTACAAATTCCACGGAGTTTTGAAGTGTACTTTTGAAGGGGCAGGACCTGGGAGAGAGGGGAGACTCCCTATATTTAACTGATGGGGGTGCTCAGAGCTCCTTTCTTTTTATGGGTACGGAGTTCCCCCTGGGGGAGAGGGGTACGGTATTCTGCAGTTTAGCAGACTGATATAAAACATACTGTACCATTAATTTGATTATCTAACCGGACTTATTGTTTTTTGTGTGTGCATGTATGTAAAAATTTCAAAGGATCCGAGTCAGGGAGCCTAAAATACAATTATTTTACATGTATGTTACAGGGGTCAAGGTGACAACAAAGGCAAGGTGGCCTTCAGGCGATGGTACAATAACATTCAAGAGCTAAGATCATTACTCCCAAGTACTGTGCCTTTCATTGCTCTTACTGCAACAGCAATGACATCTACCAGGCAAAACATTTGTTCTGTTTTAAACATGGATAAACCAGAGGTCATCATGGTTCCTCCAGAGAGACCAAATATCACCTACAGTGTCATTAAAATGAACAACAAAGTACATGTAGCCGAATACTTCAAATGGATTTTGAATCTTATCAAGTCCAGTGGAAGACAATGTGATAGGACTATTATCTATGTCCAGACTGTGAATCAATGCAGTACACTTTTTTCTTTATTTTCTATTATGCTTGGATCCCACATTTATCTACATGAGGATAACCCCAACCCTAAAGAACGGCTTGTAGAAATGCTGCATGCAAGGACCCCAGATACTGTAAAGAACACAGTGCTCAACTCTATGGCTGCAGATGATGGACATGTAAGGGTTCTCATTTGCACAATTGCATTTGGGATGGGGGTCGATGCCAAATGTGTTAGGAATGTTATCAATTTTGGGCCTTCAAGGAATCTAGAAGCATACGTTCAAGAAAGTGGTCGTTGCTGTAGGGATGGGGTCCTGGAAAGTGTGTGATACTTTATCTTGGGCGAATGCTGAGTACCTGTGATACCAATATCAAAGAATATGTGAAGTTGAACAAATGCAGGAGACAGCTGATTAATAGTCATTTTGATAAACCAGCAGATTACAATTCAAGTGAGGAAACTCCAACGGGACACTACTGCTGTGACAATTGTGCCTTGACTTGTAAATGCAGTGGGGATGGATGTAATGAAGAGTCTGTTTTTAATGTGGTACAGTCACCCACAGAAGTAAAAACACCAGTGAGAGAAGTTTCTGAAAGTCAGCATGCATCATTAGAAAAGGCATTAATCATCTACAAGAAGCGGTGGGTGTCATATTGTATGTATAAAAACTCACCAAGTTTTACAATGGAATTTGGGGATTACCATATAGAACAAGTGTTGGAAAATGCATCCTACATTTCAACATTGTCAGATATTTTAAACTTGGTAGAAATATGGCAAATGAAACATGCAGTTGAAATATACAACATTATGAAGGATGTATTTGAGATTATGGCAGATGAACTCCCTACTGTTGATCTTGAAGACAGAGATATTGTTGATGATGTTGATGAAGAAGAGAATACAGACAACTGGGCTAAAATGTGGACAGACTCATTAGATGATTTCAGTTTGGATATAGAACAGGAAAGCATGGAGGTAGAATAGTCCACTTACCACAACTATTCTAGGGTAATTTATAATAATTTAGGTTCAGTGTCACTGAAGTTATAATAATTATAAATGTTATTATAATAATAATTTGTTATTGTTATAAGTGTATATGTACATTTATATGCAGGGAACAACCTACATGTACTTTTAAAAATCTGTATATGGTAGCTTTTCTTTGACTTTTATAAGTTGGGAGGGAGTTATATATGCTATGTCATGATATTGCACATGTACAATGTATAGAGTCAGTGGGGAAGATAAACAATGGTGTACAACAGATTTGATTAGAGTATGCTAACTGCCATTGGGAGCAAGAATCAGCTGAGCGTTTCAAGCATTAGCCCATCTGACAAAGGTTTTACATGTATAATGTATGCTCAAAACACCAGTTGCTACTCACTCCATATGGTGGTTAGCTTACCTTAATCCACTTGGTTGATTATACCAGTATCTTTTCTACACACTGTTAGTAATTTTTGCATGATAATGTAAAGCCCAGATTCTCATCATGACATAACCCAGTCCCAGTGTGATTCCCAAACTACCCTTCAGATACATGTACTAATTAGCCATTGCTCTTATAGTATTACCTTTGGGTTCGTGAAATCAAATAGTTGATCTACCTAGCAATAGAAAGTGTTCCAGTTATTCCATGTCCATATTCCAGAAAGTACAATACTTACTCATGTTGTTTTATTTTTCTCCCATACATGTACATGCAGCAGATTCAGTACCATAATGGACTGCAACTATATGTAGTGAACATGTGATACACAGTAGTCTTATACTCAGTCTAATAATAATAATTATTAACAACTAGAGTGCAAGCTTCAGATTTCTTTTGGCAGATACATGTAGTTGGTGAGGGGTGCAGCCCTGAGAAGATAAAGACAATTATAATCGGAAGTGAGCCAGTCTAATAATATTTTTTATTGTTATAGCGTCACTCAGCTACATGTACTGTTCTATCAACGTTGCAGTCAGGTTCTAGTGTGTGCACCATCATTCTATTGATCGATAGCCAGTCATTATTCAGCCAATCAGAATGCCAATAGCCCATGGCTGGCTGATGCTAGTAAGAGTTATTAAAAGGTGTTCTCAAAATATCACAGTACTACTATCAAAGTTCTTAAAAGAAAGACTTAATTTAGTGGTGTATACACAATTATTCGATTTCTGACAATGAAGCATGGTTCTATGGGCTTGGATTCTACCCTGTTAGATGACTGACATGAAATGTAGCCTGAATCTCTGTCATTCCTGATCATTTAACTCTGTTAATAATAATTATTGTCTAATGAAGGCAACAGAAAACAATGCAGTGTACACCCATATATAACATTAAGTTATTGTTAAGATTAATTTGCAGCCAGCATGCATGTACCAGTTACAATATTAATGAGAGTAAAGTTTCAGGGTAAACAATCAAACATTTTCATCAAATATTGGATGAACATTTTTTATCATGTAACCACCACCTCTTGAATTGACTTATAAATGGGTTTCCAACAAGTTTGATGTAGATTAAACACTTTCATCCAACATTAAATGTTTATCATTTCTCTTTCAACCAAACAATCATGTATTAGTAGGTGTTATTTATCCAATCACAAACAGACTGATTCAGCATAGCACAAAAACGTGTGGCGGGCTCTATTTTGTAAAATGTTTGAGTAAATTATGTTTGATGTGGCTTTTTGATCAAACAATGTATGACCATTTAGCTACCTAAATAAAATGTTAAAATTGAAATTCTAACAGGATATTTGATGAAATTGTTTGTCTGTTTAGCCAGGGCTTAATACTGGTCCAGTAAATTCCATTTGTCTTTTGGTTTGCACTTTTGAGTGCACTGTATATTTACATTTAAGTTTCATAACGTATGTTGTATAAATTCAACAAAACTTTATGAGTTCTTCACATGACTTTACATAGCTAACGGTCAGTTATGATCACTTTAAACTGTCTATATTAAACTTATCTGGCCTTCTTGTCAAGAGAGATGTATTTCTCATGATCATTGATCCACTTATAACCTGAATGCATGTCCAGGCTGTGTAATGGGTCACTGTGCATTCCTGGAAAACCGTTTAGCACTCTGCCATTACAAAATTCAAATATGTTCTCTTCAGATAGCTTGTTTAAGATGACAGAAAAATCTTTCGAATCAGTTCTGATGGTATGTTTACCTGATCTCTTGACTTTCTTTATTGCTGTGTCAAAATTCTCAACTACTCTTCTTGTAACCAACTGTGAATTGCAGATTCTTGTTACAGCCTTCTCTGTTAGGTTCCTGCCCAGATGCTTGACTTGTTCCTTCAGCATCTTGTTGTCATGCTCCAGATCAAGGTCTAGTGGGATGTTGGATGTCTTCCCCCTTACAGATCGGTTCCACATCAGTCTGTACCCTTGGCGTGGAGTCAGCAAACAGTTCACTTGAAGAACATAGTATAATGCTTCAAGAGCATATTTGCTGCTGCCCTTGTCATTCTTAAAATGAAGAAGAAGCATCTTCCAGCAACGTACATTGCGGTCACCATCCCCTTCAGCGATAGCATCTAGGAACTCTTTATACAATAAACCATACTTCAGCAGACAGCAATTATAGTTGTAAGCATCATCTTGTTTCAGAGAAGATTTGGGTGGTTCAACTTTACCATCATCATAATTGATTTCAGGCCACACAGGTGGTGAATCATGCTTCAATTCGTGATTCTGGCGACTCTTTCCATCATACTTAAATGTTGCTAGGCAACCTGGTGACCTACAGGGATATCTCCCATCTGCTGTGACTGGCTGCAATGCCTGAACCCGTTCTTTCTCGTCTTCTCTTAAAACTGAATAAACAATGGTTGAGGCATCATTACAAACAAAAGCATCCAAAACAGCTTTTGATACTTTGTGGAGGTACAGCTCACAAGACAGGCAGGAATTGCACTTTGAAAGTGGCAGCTACAACTCTTGCTTCAAATTCCATGATGAAGAAATCTCTGCATGCAGTGTAGGCTTGATGTACATCTTGTTTAACATTTCTTCTGTTGAGCAGGTTTCTGTCACTGTACATTGTACATTGTACATCCATCACTACAAGACTTTGGTGAGTATAGGTTTTTAAAGATGATCTAAAATAAGAAAAATAACGATCTATAACTTACTGGTTTTAAATATTTCCTGTATTTAAACAATGATATGGAAATGATTTCAAATATTGAGAACATTTGATTCTAGGGAGATTTGGGAGTAAGGAAATAATTATCATCAACAGGGGAAGGGAGCTACCCCTTCGCTTCACCTTCCCCTATTTAACAAATAAAGAAGCCTGAGCCATGTATATACATGTACTGTCATAAAACACAACAGACTTTGAGAACAGAAGATAAATATTAATGCACATGTATGCCTTCAGCATGTATGGTCAAATGGAGTGTTTTCTGACAGAATAATACACGGCTATAAGGATTCTTCTATTTCATAGAACAGATTTATGCATAAAACATGGCTTTTAGCCTTGGAATCAAAATGTGTGTACTAGTTATCGTATCTATATTATACATTTATTTACTCACATCTAGAAATTTGACACATGTATGCCAGTCAGCTATCCAAAGATGGAACCCTTCTAGCCGTTCTAATGGTGTGTAGCCATTTGACATTGATCTGATGGCATTAACAGATCTCTCAATGGTTAACTGGTCCCCTATAACCCCCTCCTCTCCAAAAGTCACCTCTTCGCTGTCACCTAATTCAAATAAAGATTCATTTCCCCACATTATAAAGATGTCTGCCAGGTTCTCTGTGGTGAAGGCACAAGCTATAATTAACAATATTACCTGCTGAGGGGAGAAGAGGGTGAATGTGTTGGAGAACTTTCACAATTCCATCATTTGACACTTCTGATTCAAATATGATCCCCATCTGCAGCTAAGAACAAAGTTGTTTTTGATTAAAGAAATGTAGAATAAGTATGTTGGTTAAGCTCATTAATATAATATACATGTAATATAATACATATAATATAATGGGATTAATCAGTGGCATATCCACAAGGTGGCTCTTTATCCACTAATATGCCTACGATTTTATGTCCTTATCTGAGAAGACATGAAGGTCTAACCATTTGTAGCTCATGAATGAAATTGGTTCACAAAGGCAGCACCTAATACTCAGTTATTTTAAGACCCTGAGTGTTGGTCCAGCCGGGTTTGAACCCGCAACCTCCTGCACAAGACTGGCGCTTAACCACTGAGCTAACCGAGAGGCAGTTAAATTAATGAGCATAAATGTAATCAAGTTAATTCTGAGCATAAATTTAGTAACAACTTACCTTCTTGCTTTCTTGGCTCATTTCCTTTGAATGCTTGTGCTTTATGTGCTTGGCAACATGTTGTTCCAGAATCTGCAATGCTGGTATCCTTTTGGTGATGATCCTCTGGATGTGCACCAAGTAGTTCTTATCAAGTTCTTTGTGATCAGCCATAGATGGAATTAGAACTCTGTTTTCCAAGTCCAAAATATCTCTCCTAGGTCTGTCTTCTTGTAAATGGTTACCAGAGACACGGTTATGTACTATGTTGTGATTCATCCAGTGGATGTCTACATTTTGGTGTTCTAAAGACATGTCCCTTACATTTTGTCTCATGTCCCAATTGTCAATAACTATGTTGAAGCCACTTTGAGGGTTATCCTCTTCAGATGAAGATGCAGCACAGCTGGGAAAACACCTACCACCTAATATGGCATATGAACCAAAGGACAATGAAGAAGTGGGGACTGGTGGTGGGGCTGCCAAATTGGTGAGCTGTGCTTTACTTGGACAACTTCCAACAGAACTGCTGTGACCAGAAGATACAGGAAGAGGGTCTTCAGATGGTTGTAATATACATGTAGCTGTAACTTGTGTGTCTGCAACCTTTCCATCATTACTCAGGGAACCATGATTTTGAAGATTGTGATCTCTGACTTCCTTCTCCTGTTTAACCTTCTCCTTGAATGCCTCTGCATATACATCAAGTTTTCTTAGCAGGTGAGGACTGGATACAGTAAGTCTCAGACCATTTAATCGTGTGAGCAATGCCTAAAAATAAAACAAAAATTTGTGTTCCAATCTATTAGGGAGCGGTTAGTAATTATGGGGGGAGGGCTAATAAGGTTATATAAATTCAGGCCTAAAAATTGTGGCCCTTCCCCAAACCTGGGCTTAAAATATATTGACCTCCCCTAAACGTGCAGCCAGAATCTTGTGACCCTTCCCTGCTATATAATTAACCAAACCTAAGCTATTGCTAATCTAACCCATTAGTAGTCACATTAATGGCAGTAGTATATAAAGTGGGGGGACTGGGACACTTTCAACGTCACTTTCAACAATCTGTTGTAAAAAAAACAACAAATGACACAAGGAAGCTTTCAACAATTCGATGCAAAAAAAAAAAAAAAACAAGGAGCTGGGACACGGGGACATTGAGAAGCCTAAAGTTTCGATCCGGTTTAGGGCGCATTATTCTGGATTAGGGCTGCTCAGATCGTGCTAGAGCTCCCGACATAATACTGCAGATCGAAGGCCGTCCCCGATATGTTTAGGTTTCAACTACCGTTCTCTAGAGCTGCCAACGAACTAGCAAAGCGGCCAACGAACGAATGCAAAGCCAAAAAACAAAAGCAAAGCAACAAGACAAAGGCAAGCAAATAAAAGTAGAAAGCAGTAGGCATCGCAAAGCAAAAGTAGAAGACAAGTAGCAAAGCAAATCAAAAAAAGAAGTACTGCAGACCTTGCTTTTCTACCCAACACGATAGTCCCTGTTAAACACATCGCTATGCTAAGATATAGTACCGCCTTAGGAGATGGAATGTGAAAAGTGTGGAAGAGTATTTAAGAGGAGTTGTCACCTGAAACATCACCTAGAAGATCGCAAGACCCCCTGCGTTAAAACTCCAAAGCTCCCCATACGTGTGACTTGCGAAAAGTGTGGGAGGGAATTCGGTAGGATTGGGCATCTGAAACGTCACCTAGAAGATCGCAAGACCCCATGCGTTAAGATTCCAAAGCGCTTCATTTGTGAGAATTGCGGAAGAGAGCTAAGCTGCTGCGCCAATTTATGGAGACATAAGAAGAACAACTGCCACAACGAAGATTAAATGCGATGGCCGCTCCATAGGAGGGTTCCTTCCGTTAGACGTTTGATCCTTGCTTTTTTACCCAACGCGATAGTCCCTGTTAAACACATCTCTACATTAAGATATAGTACCACCTTAGGAGATTGAACGTGAAAAGTGTGGTCCAATTCATGGAGACGTAAGAAGGACGACTACCACAACGAAAATTAAATACAATGGCCGAACATATACTAACGTTTATCCAAGTGCCCGGCATTAAGGGTTATTTACACGGATGGAAGATGGACGTTCCCGACGGTAATCCTCTAGAAGCAGACCCAGCTGCTTTCCTTGCCGGTGTGCGAAAGCAGACTACCGAAAAGATCAATGAAGAGCTACAAGACTTAAATAACATCAAGGTTCAGCTAGCTTTGAATGTAACTCTCCGTCTCGACAAACCTGAGGGTTCGGTATACGATACAAGCATATTTCGGAGTTCACAAGAAGTTCTGACCGACAGTTCTTATACCCGTGGAGTAATAGTAGAAGCGCATGCTCAGATCTATAACTACATTGAGAAATGGATCAGTCGAGGATCAAACTGGGTCATAGATAAAGTCAACATTCTATGGGTGAACATCGCTCGATATCAACCACTACAAGGAGGTTCATACTTACCACTACCTAAAGAAATCGCGAATAAGAAAGCCGTGATCAATGTAAAGAACTATGACGACCACTGCGCACTTTGGGTGATAACGGCAACTCTGCATCCAGTTGCAATACACCCCGAGAGAATATCAAAGTATCGAAAGAAAGATTGGCCGAAACACGAAGGGGTAGACTCACCAACACCAATTTCGCAAATACCACTCTTGGAGAAGCAAAATGAAATCTCAATCAACGTGTATGGTTGGGATCCAAAGGAAAAGTGTTTGATTGTACACCACATATCGAAGGAGACCTTCTCAAAGCGCATCAACATGCTGCTTATAGAGTGCCCAGATAGCGGTATACAACACTACTGCCAGATCAAGGATTTCAACCGCCTACTATTCGATCAGACAAAACATAAATGTAGGAAGCACTTCTGTGAGCGTTGCTTACATGGATACACCACTGAAGCTCTCCTCGAAAAGCACATCCCAGAATGTAATGGAGTCAACGATCGAGCCATTCGAATTGAAATGCCTACCGAGGAAAACAACAAAGTCTCATTTCAGAACATCCACAAACAGCTCCAAGTTCCATACGTTATCTATGCCGACCTTGAGGCCTTAACCACTAAGATCGAAGGACCTGCCCAAGACCCTGGAAAGAGCAATACGCTGAAAACGGAAGAACACATTCCCTGTGGATTTTCCTACATCGTCGTACGTTCCGATGGTCATAGCGAACCACCAGTAATATATCGAGGTCCGGATACAATCGAATGCTTTCTAAAGTCTGTACAAGAAGAAGAAACGAAGATAAAGGACCAAGTTGCCAAGCCACTACACATGTCAATGAAAGACAATAGAGATTATGAAAGAGCAATTCTTTGTCATATCTGTCAGAAACCATTGGTTGGTAAAGATAGAGTACGTGACCATTGCCACATCACAGGTGAGTTTCGAGGTGCCGCACACAACTTATGCAATCTCAAATTACGTATCTCACCTATCATCCCAGTCGTGTTCCACAATCTACGTGGTTACGATTCTCACCTACTGATGCAATCTATTTCCAAGACAGAGGGTGATATCTCTTGCATTCCAAATAATATGGAGAAATACATTTCATTCTCACTTGGCAACCTACGGTTCATCGATAGCTTGCAATTTCTACCATCCTCTCTGGGCAAGCTGGTAGAGAGTTCTACCCCAGACACCTTCCAACAAACTATGAAGTATACACCCGACCCAGAGAGAAACAAGTTGCTACTACGCAAGGGCGTTTATCCATATGAGTACATGGACTCTTGGGAAAGATTCACTGAGACTTCCCTTCCACCAAAGGAATCGTTCTATAGTAAGCTAAGCCTAGAGGACATATCTGACGAAGATTATGAACATGCACTAGAAGTTTGGAACGTATTTGATTGTGAGACATTAGGTGACTACCATGATCTTTATCTTCAAACTGACGTGCTTCTTCTGGCAGATGTCTTTGAGACCTTTCGGGCAACATGTATGCAAAACTACGGATTAGATCCTGCACACTACTACACCAGCCCTGGTCTCTCTTGGGATGCATTGTTAAGGAAGACCGGAGTGGAGCTGGAACTACTAACCGACTACGACATGCATCTATTCATTGAGAAAGGTTTACGTGGTGGTATATCCATGGTGTCTCAACGCAATGCCAAAGCAAACAATCCAAACGTACCCGATTTCGACCCTGATAAGCCAAGTAGCTATATACTCTATCTTGATGCCAACAACCTATATGGATGGGCCATGAGTCAATATCTACCAACTGGGGGATTCGAGTGGTGTATGCCAACAAAAGAAGAAATCATCCAACACGAAATCGATTCTGATGTAGGTTACATCCTAGAAGTTGACCTTGAATATCCTCGAGAACTTCACGATATGCACAACAACTATCCGTTAGCTCCTGAAAGAATGCAAGTGAATAAAGCTTGGTTCTCAGAGTATCAGACAAATCTATTCGAAGAGCTATACAAAGGAAATGGATCCTTGAAAGCGGAAAAGCTCGTACCTAACTTATATGATAAAGAGCGATATGTGCTCCACTACCGCAATCTACAGCTATATATATCTCTTGGTATGCGTTTGAAAAAGATCCATAGAGCACTACGATTCGATCAATCACCATGGATGAAGCCATACATACAAATGAATACAGAATTACGCAAACAAGCGAAGAGCCCATTCGAACAGGAACTCTACAAATTGATGAACAATAGTGTGTTTGGTAAGACAATGGAGAATCTACGAAAGCGTGTAGATGTCAAACTAGTTCGCTCCTCAGAAGGAATCAGACTACAACGTCTCTTGAATAAACCTAGTTATGCTCGCTCTACGATCTTTGACGATGATCTAGCCGCCGTACACAATTACAAAAGTAAGTTATATCTGAACCGCCCAGTATACGTTGGAATGTCGATTCTAGATCTCTCAAAACATCTGATGTATGACTTCTACTACAAGGAGCTCAATCAGCAGTATGGACAACGTTGTAATCTACTCTACACAGATACCGACAGTCTTTTACTACACATCGAAACTGAAGACATCTATGCAGACATGAAAGCCAATGAACGTTTCTACGATACAAGCAACTACAACGAAGACCATCCATCATACGACGCATCCAACAAGAAAGTACTTGGCAAAATGAAAGATGAATGTGGAGGTGTTCCCATCATCGAATACGTTGGACTACGATCAAAGCTCTACTCAATCTTAAAAGTAGGTGGCGAAGAGATTAGGAAAGCCAAAGGTACGAAGAAGGCAGTTGTGAAACATCGCATTCGTCATGAGCAATACAAAGAGTGCTTGCTAGACAAGAAAGTATTCCGCCATGGCATGGATATGCTTCGAAGTGAAGGTCATAGAATGTATGGCATGCATATGAATAAAGTATCTCTCTCACCATTCGACTCCAAGCGATGGATTGCAGAAAACGGAATCGATACATTAGCCTATGGGCATAAAGACATAATTCCAGACATGGATGATTTCATAGATGAGTTACTATCTTAGAATCCTCACCGCCATAGCCATGTCTTTCTTCCAGACCCGTATCGGATAGAACATTGGCCACCTTCCCCAAGACCCACAGATATCGTCCCTAGGTACGTGTTGAAGAGACATATACATATAGATATACAACGATACAATGACAAACAAAAGAGTCCTTTCGCCAGAACAGATCCAAAGTATTGCTTCGGGAGAGATCGGTATTCGAGAGGCAATGCGACTCTATGGCATAGGACAAGGTAGAGCCTACAGAATCCAGAAAGGTTTGGAAACGCCTCCCACTTCTCCGACTATGCAACCCGAGATCGAAATCCAAAAGCCAACGCAGGATATAGCAATCCTAGATCGTATACTGGAGCTAGAAGAAAAAGTGCAAATCCTAGAGGAAAGCCAACAATCCCCTATCCTAGAGATGGATGCAACCGAGCCAATGCAGGATGTAGACCAACAAATACTGGAGTACATACAAAAACTGGAGACAGATCTAGACGCTGCAACCCTGCGAGCCGATATGGCAGAATCGAAAACCAAAGGAGTAGTATGGCTATTTGTGCTTCTCGACATCCTTGCTATATCATCCTTTGCATTCTTAGCGTATCGAATGGAAGAAAAGAGCACCGACATAGGTTCCACCAAATTGAAAGAAGAAAAGAGTAGACACGTTGGTTCCACCAAATTGAAAGAAGAAAAGAGTAGACCAACCCCACATAGACCACCACTCGAAATGGAATAGAAATTGCCGATGTAGACAACCACAAACGAAGTGCAAATGAACACGACATACAGATATAGATGTAGACGACCACAAGCAAAAATAGAAAACAAGTAGCATCGCAAAAAGAAAAAAAGAAAAAGAAATGAGTATAGAAAACAAGTAGCATTGCCTAGTAGCTTACTAGTATCGTATCGTATTGTATCGTATTGTATCGTATTGTATCGTATCGTATCGTCGTATTTTATGCATGTAGCTGTATCTTCAACGCGTACCTAGGGACGATACGATACGATACAATACGATACAATACGATACGATACTAGTAAGCTACTAGGCAATGCTACTTGTTTTCTATACTCATTTCTTTTTCTTTTTTTCTTTTTGCGATGCTACTTGTTTTCTATTTTTGCTTGTGGTCGTCTACATCTATATCTGTATGTCGTGTTCATTTGCACTTCGTTTGTGGTTGTCTACATCGGCAATTTCTATTCCATTTCGAGTGGTGGTCTATGTGGGGTTGGTCTACTCTTTTCTTCTTTCAATTTGGTGGAACCAACGTGTCTACTCTTTTCTTCTTTCAATTTGGTGGAACCTATGTCGGTGCTCTTTTCTTCCATTCGATACGCTAAGAATGCAAAGGATGATATAGCAAGGATGTCGAGAAGCACAAATAGCCATACTACTCCTTTGGTTTTCGATTCTGCCATATCGGCTCGCAGGGTTGCAGCGTCTAGATCTGTCTCCAGTTTTTGTATGTACTCCAGTATTTGTTGGTCTACATCCTGCATTGGCTCGGTTGCATCCATCTCTAGGATAGGGGATTGTTGGCTTTCCTCTAGGATTTGCACTTTTTCTTCTAGCTCCAGTATACGATCTAGGATTGCTATATCCTGCGTTGGCTTTTGGATTTCGATCTCGGGTTGCATAGTCGGAGAAGTGGGAGGCGTTTCCAAACCTTTCTGGATTCTGTAGGCTCTACCTTGTCCTATGCCATAGAGTCGCATTGCCTCTCGAATACCGATCTCTCCCGAAGCAATACTTTGGATCTGTTCTGGCGAAAGGACTCTTTTGTTTGTCATTGTATCGTTGTATATCTATATGTATATGTCTCTTCAACACGTACCTAGGGACGATATCTGTGGGTCTTGGGGAAGGTGGCCAATGTTCTATCCGATACGGGTCTGGAAGAAAGACATGGCTATGGCGGTGAGGATTCTAAGATAGTAACTCATCTATGAAATCATCCATGTCTGGAATTATGTCTTTATGCCCATAGGCTAATGTATCGATTCCGTTTTCTGCAATCCATCGCTTGGAGTCGAATGGTGAGAGAGATACTTTATTCATATGCATGCCATACATTCTATGACCTTCACTTCGAAGCATATCCATGCCATGGCGGAATACTTTCTTGTCTAGCAAGCACTCTTTGTATTGCTCATGACGAATGCGATGTTTCACAACTGCCTTCTTCGTACCTTTGGCTTTCCTAATCTCTTCGCCACCTACTTTCAAGATTGAGTAGAGCTTTGATCGTAGTCCAACGTATTCGATGATGGGAACACCTCCACATTCATCTTTCATTTTGCCAAGTACTTTCTTGTTGGATGCGTCGTATGATGGATGGTCTTCGTTGTAGTTGCTTGTATCGTAGAAACGTTCATTGGCTTTCATGTCTGCATAGATGTCTTCAGTTTCGATGTGTAGTAAAAGACTGTCGGTATCTGTGTAGAGTAGATTACAACGTTGTCCATACTGCTGATTGAGCTCCTTGTAGTAGAAGTCATACATCAGATGTTTTGAGAGATCTAGAATCGACATTCCAACGTATACTGGGCGGTTCAGATATAACTTACTTTTGTAATTGTGTACGGCGGCTAGATCATCGTCAAAGATCGTAGAGCGAGCATAACTAGGTTTATTCAAGAGACGTTGTAGTCTGATTCCTTCTGAGGAGCGAACTAGTTTGACATCTACACGCTTTCGTAGATTCTCCATTGTCTTACCAAACACACTATTGTTCATCAATTTGTAGAGTTCCTGTTCGAATGGGCTCTTCGCTTGTTTGCGTAATTCTGTATTCATTTGTATGTATGGCTTCATCCATGGTGATTGATCGAATCGTAGTGCTCTATGGATCTTTTTCAAACGCATACCAAGAGATATATATAGCTGTAGATTGCGGTAGTGGAGCACATATCGCTCTTTATCATATAAGTTAGGTACGAGCTTTTCCGCTTTCAAGGATCCATTTCCTTTGTATAGCTCTTCGAATAGATTTGTCTGATACTCTGAGAACCAAGCTTTATTCACTTGCATTCTTTCAGGAGCTAACGGATAGTTGTTGTGCATATCGTGAAGTTCTCGAGGATATTCAAGGTCAACTTCTAGGATGTAACCTACATCAGAATCGATTTCGTGTTGGATGATTTCTTCTTTTGTTGGCATACACCACTCGAATCCCCCAGTTGGTAGATATTGACTCATGGCCCATCCATATAGGTTGTTGGCATCAAGATAGAGTATATAGCTACTTGGCTTATCAGGGTCGAAATCGGGTACGTTTGGATTGTTTGCTTTGGCATTGCGTTGAGACACCATGGATATACCACCACGTAAACCTTTCTCAATGAATAGATGCATGTCGTAGTCGGTTAGTAGTTCCAGCTCCACTCCGGTCTTCCTTAACAATGCATCCCAAGAGAGACCAGGGCTGGTGTAGTAGTGTGCAGGATCTAATCCGTAGTTTTGCATACATGTTGCCCGAAAGGTCTCAAAGACATCTGCCAGAAGAAGCACGTCAGTTTGAAGATAAAGATCATGGTAGTCACCTAATGTCTCACAATCAAATACGTTCCAAACTTCTAGTGCATGTTCATAATCTTCGTCAGATATGTCCTCTAGGCTTAGCTTACTATAGAACGATTCCTTTGGTGGAAGGGAAGTCTCAGTGAATCTTTCCCAAGAGTCCATGTACTCATATGGATAAACGCCCTTGCGTAGTAGCAACTTGTTTCTCTCTGGGTCGGGTGTATACTTCATAGTTTGTTGGAAGGTGTCTGGGGTAGAACTCTCTACCAGCTTGCCCAGAGAGGATGGTAGAAATTGCAAGCTATCGATGAACCGTAGGTTGCCAAGTGAGAATGAAATGTATTTCTCCATATTATTTGGAATGCAAGAGATATCACCCTCTGTCTTGGAAATAGATTGCATCAGTAGGTGAGAATCGTAACCACGTAGATTGTGGAACACGACTGGGATGATAGGTGAGATACGTAATTTGAGATTGCATAAGTTGTGTGCGGCACCTCGAAACTCACCTGTGATGTGGCAATGGTCACGTACTCTATCTTTACCAACCAATGGTTTCTGACAGATATGACAAAGAATTGCTCTTTCATAATCTCTATTGTCTTTCATTGACATGTGTAGTGGCTTGGCAACTTGGTCCTTTATCTTCGTTTCTTCTTCTTGTACAGACTTTAGAAAGCATTCGATTGTATCCGGACCTCGATATATTACTGGTGGTTCGCTATGACCATCGGAACGTACGACGATGTAGGAAAATCCACAGGGAATGTGTTCTTCCGTTTTCAGCGTATTGCTCTTTCCAGGGTCTTGGGCAGGTCCTTCGATCTTAGTGGTTAAGGCCTCAAGGTCGGCATAGATAACGTATGGAACTTGGAGCTGTTTGTGGATGTTCTGAAATGAGACTTTGTTGTTTTCCTCGGTAGGCATTTCAATTCGAATGGCTCGATCGTTGACTCCATTACATTCTGGGATGTGCTTTTCGAGGAGAGCTTCAGTGGTGTATCCATGTAAGCAACCGCTCACAGAAGTGCTTCCTACATTTATGTTTTGTCTGATCGAATAGTAGGCGGTTGAAATCCTTGATCTGGCAGTAGTGTTGTATACCGCTATCTGGGCACTCTATAAGCAGCATGTTGATGCGCTTTGAGAAGGTCTCCTTCGATATGTGGTGTACAATCAAACACTTTTCCTTTGGATCCCAACCATACACGTTGATTGAGATTTCATTTTGCTTCTCCAAGAGTGGTATTTGCGAAATTGGTGTTGGTGAGTCTACCCCTTCGTGTTTCGGCCAATCTTTCTTTCGATACTTTGATATTCTCTCGGGGTGTATTGCAACTGGATGCAGAGTTGCCGTTATCACCCAAAGTGCGCAGTGGTCGTCATAGTTCTTTACATTGATCACGGCTTTCTTATTCGCGATTTCTTTAGGTAGTGGTAAGTATGAACCTCCTTGTAGTGGTTGATATCGAGCGATGTTCACCCATAGAATGTTGACTTTATCTATGACCCAGTTTGATCCTCGACTGATCCATTTCTCAATGTAGTTATAGATCTGAGCATGCGCTTCTACTATTACTCCACGGGTATAAGAACTGTCGGTCAGAACTTCTTGTGAACTCCGAAATATGCTTGTATCGTATACCGAACCCTCAGGTTTGTCGAGACGGAGAGTTACATTCAAAGCTAGCTGAACCTTGATGTTATTTAAGTCTTGTAGCTCTTCATTGATCTTTTCGGTAGTCTGCTTTCGCACACCGGCAAGGAAAGCAGCTGGGTCTGCTTCTAGAGGATTACCGTCGGGAACGTCCATCTTCCATCCGTGTAAATAACCCTTAATGCCGGGCACTTGGATAAACGTTAGTATATGTTCGGCCATTGTATTTAATTTTCGTTGTGGTAGTCGTCCTTCTTACGTCTCCATGAATTGGACCACACTTTTCACGTTCAATCTCCTAAGGTGGTACTATATCTTAATGTAGAGATGTGTTTAACAGGGACTATCGCGTTGGGTAAAAAAGCAAGGATCAAACGTCTAACGGAAGGAACCCTCCTATGGAGCGGCCATCGCATTTAATCTTCGTTGTGGCAGTTTGTTCTTCTTATGTCTCCATAAATTGGCGCAGCAGCTTAGCTCTCTTCCGCAATTCTCACAAATGAAGCGCTTTGGAATCTTAACGCATGGGGTCTTGCGATCTTCTAGGTGACGTTTCAGATGCCCAATCCTACCGAATTCCCTCCCACACTTTTCGCAAGTCACACGTATGGGGAGCTTTGGAGTTTTAACGCAGGGGGTCTTGCGATCTTCTAGGTGATGTTTCAGGTGACAACTCCTCTTAAATACTCTTCCACACTTTTCACATTCCATCTCCTAAGGCGGTACTATATCTTAGCATAGCGATGTGTTTAACAGGGACTATCGTGTTGGGTAGAAAAGCAAGGTCTGCAGTACTTCTTTTTTTGATTTGCTTTGCTACTTGTCTTCTACTTTTGCTTTGCGATGCCTACTGCTTTCTACTTTTATTTGCTTGCCTTTGTCTTGTTGCTTTGCTTTTGTTTTTTGGCTTTGCATTCGTTCGTTGGCCGCTTTGCTAGTTCGTTGGCAGCTCTAGAGAACGGTAGTTGAAACCTAAACATATCGGGGACGGCCTTCGATCTGCAGTATTATGTCGGGAGCTCTAGCACGATCTGAGCAGCCCTAATCCAGAATAATGCGCCCTAAACCGGATCGAAACTTTAGGCTTCTCAATGTCCCCGTGTCCCAGCTCCTTGTTTTTTTTTTTTTTTTTTGCATCGAATTGTTGAAAGCTTCCTTGTGTCATTTTTTTTTTTTTTTACAACAGATTGTTGAAAGTGACGTTGAAAGTGTCCCAGTCCCCCCACTTTATATACTACTGCCATTAATGTGACTACTAATGGGTTAGATTAGCAATAGCTTAGGTTTGGTTAATTATATAGCAGGGAAGGGTCACAAGATTCTGGCTGCACGTTTAGGGGAGGTCAATATATTTTAAGCCCAGGTTTGGGGAAGGGCCACAATTTTTAGGCCTGAATTTATATAACCTTATTAGCCCTCCCCCCATAATTACTAACCGCTCCCCTAATAGATTGGAACACAAATTTTTGTTTTATTTTTAGGCATTGCTCACACGATTAAATGGTCTGAGACTTACTGTATCCAGTCCTCACCTGCTAAGAAAACTTGATGTATATGCAGAGGCATTCAAGGAGAAGGTTAAACAGGAGAAGGAAGTCAGAGATCACAATCTTCAAAATCATGGTTCCCTGAGTAATGATGGAAAGGTTGCAGACACACAAGTTACAGCTACATGTATATTACAACCATCTGAAGACCCTCTTCCTGTATCTTCTGGTCACAGCAGTTCTGTTGGAAGTTGTCCAAGTAAAGCACAGCTCACCAATTTGGCAGCCCCACCACCAGTCCCCACTTCTTCATTGTCCTTTGGTTCATATGCCATATTAGGTGGTAGGTGTTTTCCCAGCTGTGCTGCATCTTCATCTGAAGAGGATAACCCTCAAAGTGGCTTCAACATAGTTATTGACAATTGGGACATGAGACAAAATGTAAGGGGACATGTCTTTAGAACACCAAAATGTAGACATCCACTGGATGAATCACAACATAGTACATAACCGTGTCTCTGGTAACCATTTACAAGAAGACAGACCTAGGAGAGATATTTTGGACTTGGAAAACAGAGTTCTAATTCCATCTATGGCTGATCACAAAGAACTTGATAAGAACTACTTGGTGCACATCCAGAGGATCATCACCAAAAGGATACCAGCATTGCAGATTCTGGAACAACATGTTGCCAAGCACATAAAGCACAAGCATTCAAAGGAAATGAGCCAAGAAAGCAAGAAGGTAAGTTGTTACTAAATTTATGCTCAGAATTAACTTGATTACATTTATGCTCATTAATTTAACTGCCTCTCGGTTAGCTCAGTGGTTAAGCGCAGTCTTGTGCAGGAGGTTGCGGGTTCAACCCGGCTGGACCAACACTCAGGGTCTTAAAATAACTGAGTATTAGGTGCTGCCTTTGTGAACCAATTTCATTCATGAGCTACAAATGGTTAGACCTTCATGTCTTCTCAGATAAGGACATAAAATCGTAGGCATATTAGTGGATAAAGAGCCACCTTGTGGATATGCCACTGATTAATCCCATTATATTATATGTATTATATTACATGTATATTATATTAATGAGCTTAACCAACATACTTATTCTACATTTCTTTAATCAAAAACAACTTTGTTCTTAGCTGCAGATGGGGATCATATTTGAATCAGAAGTGTCAAATGATGGAATTGTGAAAGTTCTCCAACACATTCACCCTCTTCTCCCCTCAGCAGGTAATATTGTTAATTATAGCTTGTGCCTTCACCACAGAGAACCTGGCAGACATCTTTATAATGTGGGGAAATGAATCTTTATTTGAATTAGGTGACAGCGAAGAGGTGACTTTTTGGAGAGGAGGGGGTTATAGGGGACCAGTTAACCATTGAGAGATCCTGTTAATGCCATCAGATCAATGTCAAATGGCTACACACCATTAGAACGGCTAGAAGGGTTCCATCTTGGATAGCTGACTGGCATACATGTGTCAAATTTCTAGATGTGAGTAAATAAATGTATAATATAGATACGATAACTAGTTACACACATTTTGATTCCAAGGCTAAAAGCCATGTTTTATGCATAAATCTGTTCTATGAAATAGAAGAATCCTTATAGCCGTGTATTATTCTGTCAGAAAACACTCCATTTGACCATACATGCTGAAGGCATACATGTGCATTAATATTTATCTTCTGTCTCAAAGTCTGTTGTGTTTTATGACAGTACATGTATATACATGGCTCAGGCTTCTTTATTTGTTAAATAGGGGAAGGTGAAGCGAAGGGGTAGCTCCCTTCCCCTGTTGATGATAATTATTTCCTTACTCCCAAATCTCCCTAGAATCAAATGTTCTCAATATTTGAAATCATTTCCATATCATTGTTTAAATACAGGAAATATTTTAAAACCAGTAAGTTATAGATCGTTATTTTTCTTATTTTAGATCATCTTTAAAAACCTATACTCACCAAAGTCTTGTAGTGATGGATGTACAATGTACAATGTACAGTGACAGAAACCTGCTCAACAGAAGAAATGTTAAACAAGATGTACATCAAGCCTACACTGCATGCAGAGATTTCTTCATCATGGAATTTGAAGCAAGAGTTGTAGCTGCCACTTTCAAAGTGCAATTCCTGCCTGTCTTGTGAGCTGTACCTCCACAAAGTATCAAAAGCTGTTTTGGATGCTTTTGTTTGTAATGATGCCTCAACCATTGTTTATTCAGTTTTAAGAGAAGACGAGAAAGAACGGGTTCAGGCATTGCAGCCAGTCACAGCAGATGGGAGATATCCTGTAGGTCACCAGGTTGCCTAGCAACATTTAAGTATGATGGAAAGAGTCGCCAGAATCACGAATTGAAGCATGATTCACCCACCTGTGTGGCCTGAAATCAATTATGATGATGGTAAAGTTGAACCACCCAAATCTTCTCTGAAACAAGATGATGCTTACAACTATAATTGCTGTCTGCTGAAGTATGGTTTATTGTATAAAGAGTTCCTAGATGCTATCGCTGAAGGGGATGGTGACCGCAATGTACGTTGCTGGAAGATGCTTCTTCTTCATTTTAAGAATGACAAGGGCAGCAGCAAATATGCTCTTGAAGCATTATACTATGTTCTTCAAGTGAACTGTTTGCTGACTCCACGCCAAGGGTACAGACTGATGTGGAACCGATCTGTAAGGGGGAAGACATCCAACATCCCACTAGACCTTGATCTGGAGCATGACAACAAGATGCTGAAGGAACAAGTCAAGCATCTGGGCAGGAACCTAACAGAGAAGGCTGTAACAAGAATCTGCAATTCACAGTTGGTTACAAGAAGAGTAGTTGAGAATTTTG